>JAULBP010103229.1:0-10701 GCA_032355345.1 Lepetodrilus pustulosus
AGTAGTAGTAGTAGTAGTAGTAGCAGTAGCAGTAGTAGTAGTAGTAGTAGTAGTAGTAGTAGTAGTAGTAGTAGTAGTAGTAGTAGTAGTAAAAATAATCTTAATAATAATAATATGGACATTTATATAGCGCATAAAGGGACGCTCATAGCTCATAAAAGCGATAATAAAAATGTGGGGGAATGGGAAGGGGAGGTTTATATTAAGAATTTGCGAAAGAGATAGGTTTTTAGGTTTCGTTTAAAACAGTCCGCAGAGGGAGCAAGGTGAAGTTCAGTTGGCAAGATATTCCATTTTGCAGAAGCAGCCACAGAAAAGGAGCGTTAGCCAGAAGATTTAAGTGACCATCTTGGAGTGACTGTTTGAAGTGTGTCGTCGTCGTCGTCGTAGTAGTAGTAGTAGTAGTAATAGTAGTAGTAGTAATAATAGTAGTAGTAGTAGTAGTAATAGTAGTAGTAGTAATAATAGTAGTAGTAGTAGTAGAAGCAGCAGCAGGAGAAACATCAATAGTAGTAGTGGTAGTAGTCGTAGTAATACTATAAGCAGCAGCATCAGTAGTAGTAGAAGTAGTAGTAGTAGCATCAGTAGTAGTGGTAGTAGTAGTAGTAGTAGCATCAGTAGTAGTAATAGTAGTAGTAGTAGTAGTAGTAGTAGTAGTAGTAGTAGTAGTAGCAGTAGTAGTAGTAGTAGTAGTAGTAGCAGTAGTAGTAGTAGTAGTACCAGCAGCAGCAGCAGTTGTAAGAGTAGCAAACGCAGTTGGATGCGTGTTGAACACCGGATAATGTAGTCATTATTTAAGGGGCCATCTTCTTTCATCTATAGGAAGCTGCGTTGACCTCCATGGAGATAGAAAATAAAAACAATGTTCAATGTTTGATATTGTTCATGGTCAATTCCTGCATTAATCTCGAGCAATCAATTGTGTCTGCGTTGATCTTCCATAACTACGTGGGTGGGGATGTTTGTGGGACTTGTGGTTGAGGACAAGGGGTGATAACTCATTCATTATATTTTCTTCAAAATTCATACTTGAATATTGATTCGCAAGCTTGCCAGCACACTTCGATTACTATTGTTATCTTTTTTGTTTCGATTAGATCTACATCTCCAGAAATGAGTAATGTTTACCACTGCAATTTTGATATTTTAAAAAGTTAATCACAAGATGAAAAATGTCCGTGCGGAACAACCCAACACAACTCCAGCGACAGTGTTCTGCCAGGTCTTGATGCAAACGGACAGATTATTCTCCAACATCAACAGACGGAACCCGGCCTGATTGAATGTCAAGGTCAAAGTGACATTGATAAATTGGTAGAGGTTGGAGGTCTCTAACTAAATCAAACTACCTTCAAGAAGTTGATATTCCCGGTGCGATATGACACCAGGGTGTTTTAACACTGATCTCTGCAACCATTAAAAACAAACTGAGGAATGCCGCCTTGATTAATTTCACTTTCTTGAGCATTAATCGTGTTCGAAAAGTGCAACACACTGTGGGTATGGATATGTGTAATTTGAAAAAGGAAACACTTTGAACTCCATGGCCGCCCTATAACACAATACTGTGGACGTGCATTGAATAATTACTTGCCGGGAGAAGATGGTTTATATTTAATTAGATCTGAAATTAGATTGGAATTACTTAAATTATGCTAAAAGTTTAGAAAACAAATTCATCCAAATTTACATACTGTTGTTAGTAATTCTGAACGTCAAAACGTCAAGCTATTATTATATTATAATACCTTAGTTCAATTATTTTGTTGGTTTCCCATCTGTATAATAAGTAACTTGATAGCTAACGTTATTTAATATTCATCTAATTATAAGAAATATTTCGTGGTGTGATACATGAATGGTAATTTTGGAAAAATGTCCTTATTCTACAACAAAGACGTTGCAAGTAGTTGCAGTTCTATTTAGATTCACCCCCAAAAAAATCAATGATATAATTATTGTCAATATTGAATGGAAAAGGATCACACATTATTTTATCAAAATACAGTCAGACCCCGTTATAACGGTCCCAGTAATAACTGCTTTTAGCCATGGATTTCCTACTACGTGTACATGTATATACTTTTACTCGATGAATGATTGATCCGATGATCCGATGATCCCGTTGTTACGCTTACCGGTCAGATTTTAATAAAATACGGAATTGTCCGCTATAACGAGGTCTGAATATGTTGACATTTGAAATGAAAACGTGGTTAGTGTGAACACACACTAAGTTCGTTGTTCTACATTTATTCATTGATTTCCCTTTCACGACTGTTGTGCAAACGTTATGATATGTATATTCTGTAGCCAGTCTCTTCTCTATTATAACTCGAAACCAGAGTCAAAACATTACTGAAAGAATAAATACTTCCTTCAATCAAAGTGTCATATTGATACATTAATGTGTCATGTTGACACGTTCAAGTCGTCTGTGAGTTAATACTAAGTCAACATAACTCCCTCTGGGGGCTCCGAGAAAGAAATATTGATGCTCCTACTAGAATAAAACACCGTTATACCTAAAAGTGCATTGAGACCTATTTACAACAAAAATTGCTCCATTCTGAAAATAACGAAGTTCTTGATCTCGTGAACTATGTGCTGGCCCCCGAGATTACGAAATTTTCTCCAGTCCAATTTCATCCTCAATTCAAAATTGTGTTCACAAATCCCCATATAGAATTTGAGCTTGAGCATGAAATCGTACTATAAGCGTTTCGTAATATCGAGGCCTGGAATGGATAGATGCAAAGTTAAACGCTAGTAGTAGTAGTAAAATAGACTAGATTTTAATGACATAAAACGTATTGTACGAAATGAAAAGAATCTATATGATCAATCTACTAATGTTGAAATCAATGGTTATTAAGTATATTTTCTAAACTAGTCGCAACGATTGCAATGCGCGCGCCAGACAATCCCTTTATTTTCAAATTACCTCGGGTACGATTCTGGAAACAAAATCAAATATGTTCAGTATCATTAAAATAGAAACATCAATAACAAGAAAACATATGTCCTCACATTAAATATATTTTCGGACAAGTGAACTAACCGTGAAAAAAGACATAGCGTGAAAATAACATTATCCGGTACACAAATGCTATTATTAATAGACCGTGTCATGCTATGACGAATACGAACAACAATTATCCCTGTCTATTGAAACAAAGCTCGTCATAAATTCTACTAATATACTTTCATCTACTACGAATAATATCATATCTGTATTAACTATGAAAGGTGTTGCTACGTAGAACGCAAATACTTACATAAAATTTAGTTCTGCATTGATGCAAACGGTTTAATTTGTCGGAAGAGCTTTAGTGATATCTAGAAAAGTCAGTATTCTAATAAAGAGTTTCTATGATTTCTATCGACTTTCTATGATGTTATTAACATTTCGGCTTTTGTAGATTTCAAAATAAGAGTATCGTGTTTTATTGATACCGTTAATCCAAGCGGCTAATACTACTGAAATACCAACCGTTCGTCTCACGAACCCATACTGAAATATTACGAATCCACTACAAAAGTAAAAATCAATCGTTACGGGTGATTAACGAAAATGACGCTATTAATTTTATTAAGGAAATACAGTATTGCGTTATCGATCGAAAACTGATGAATGTCATGATACTAATGAATGCTTTTGATATTCCAGCGAAACTCTTATGTGATTATAACTCCCCCCTCTCCCCACAAGCCCCTCCCCGTCCCCTCAAGTATGTTTTTGATTTCAGAGGTGTCTATTAATATTAAATGAAGGAGGATAAATTTGCTATAACTCGAGATATGTAATCGTTCTTATTGAGAAAGACATGAACCTAATAAGCACGGGTCAAATGCCTCGACGAGTAAGAGTGTATAAAATAAGAGTAGTCCTAGTTTATATATAGTTAGTTAGATACAGTTATATTCACTATACAAAGCACATATTGATATGGTTAAATGAACGGCTTTGATATCTTATTAATTGTTCTGCTGCGATTTAATTATGTTCAAAGTAGGCAGTTAGCGAATCAATAAATCATGTTCGGTGACTCGTGGCAGCAGCCAGTTAAACAAGCAGGCAGTATAATTATACGCGGTGTCAATATGCGTCCGTTTTGCGCTTGTTATGACTGCCCACGTGCTAAATACTTAAGGAATACTAAATAAATTGGATATAGTGTGTGCGTGGTACACCGTCCATCGGTAGATTACTTGCGCTAACAATAGATTCACAGTCGGAAGATTACGCAAAATGTAGAGATTGGAAATTATGAACTTCGGGGGATTTAGTTAATATAGGAATATAAGGATACTCTTATAGGTATACAATGTTAATAAATCGGCATAACATGGTGTCTTTATCAAAACTATCGTATACTGATAGAAAATTTTAAAGGGACGCATGTATTGTAATAGAGATATGACACGGCATTGTTGCTAAGCGGTTATATAACCTTTCCAATATAACTAATATGCCCGATTTTTTCTATCAGTATATTAATGTGGATTTATACTTTTGACGCCGTGACACTGCGCAACACGCTAGCACACGCTTACCGGTGTAGCAGTCACAAAACGCTCCCCAAGGAAACTCAGTCTAGTGTGTTAACTCAACGTTTCGTCAGCGAAATAACGACAATATGAGAAGTATGTACACGTATAGGAAACGTTAGAATAAACTGGTCGGCGCCAATGGCAATGCTGTGTCATCTATAGGTTTACGGCACTGCTGAATTCTTCGTCTATATTGTATCCTTTTGTGAAAAGTGAAGTAGATGAATGTCATGTATTGATATATTACGCGACTACCGATAGATCTACTTATGGATTCATTGCCTGACATTGACATTGATAACTCAGATCGATTGGTCGATAGCGCAACTCCTCTGATAGCGCATGGTAGATACGGTATAGAAGAAGAAGAAGAAGAAGAAGAAGAAGAAGAAGAAGAAGAAGTAGAAGAAGAAGAAGAAGAAGAAGAAGAAGAAGAAGAAGAAGAAGAAGAAAAAGAAAAAGAAGGAGAAGAAGAAGAAAAAAAGAAGAAAAAGAGGAAGAAGAAGAAGAAGAAGGAGAAGAAGTAGAAGAAGAGGAAGATGACGAGGACGAGGAAGCATACCAATTGAAAGTTAGATGTCCTGTTCCAGGATCTTAACAACAGGACACCGGAAGTGAAAGTGTCCTGCCAGGATCCTGGTAGGATTTTGTTAGGACTCTGGAACAAGACACCTAATGTATTTTTGCTATGAAAAAAAAAAAGATGAATAAGAGGAGAACAAGAAGAACAAAATCAACAAGAGGAAGATCCAGAAGGAGGAGGAGGATGAAGAAGAGAAGAAGAATTAAGTATGAATAAGAAAGAGGAAGAATGGAACGTATGGGAAAGAGAATAAGAAGAATAGGAAAAAGAAGGCGTATGGAAGAAGAAAGGGACAGAAAGGGTTAAGAAGGAGAAGAAGAAGCGAAAACAGACGAAAGTTAAAAACGAAAGAGGCGAGAAAGAACACGATGTAGAAGAGGAATAATAATGACGAACAGGTAAATGAGAAGACTAAAATTGATGAAGATTTGGTTATCAAAGTGTCTAGCACATGATATTTAGTACATATGTTTGACATACAAGAGGTATTTCACAACGTCATCTTCACAAGTACGTTGTCTATTAATTCAGCGTATGGGGGCTGTCTCCACTAGATCGGCCTTTCAATGGGAGGCTCCGGTCATCTGATCCCCCATTTAGTCATCACGGTATGCTTCCTGTGATGGACATTAACAATGTGATTGCCACGTTCAATTAATCCCGTAACTGATTGGATATACCATAGTGTGAAGATGTCGCTATTAATGAACTTCGCCCCGGTACACAGGCACCACGGAACTAGACACAACCCACGAACCGTTGCATTCTTCTGAATATCTATAGAGCGTATACCAACATGCGGGGGATGACATACGTGGTCGTTTCGGATATATGAATAAAGTCACTTAAGCGTATGCATATATAGCGTTGCCATTGGTTAATGGTGGAGCGGAGTCTTCTATTCTAATGGCACGAACACTGGCATCGAACTCGGCGGGTTGAAAATCCCGTTGGTCGACGCCCCCGCAATCTGGTGTGCCTCTGGAAGCATGAATGGACAACCGTGTGGGGGATCAGACGGAAACGTTAAGGCGGGGTGACCCGCTTTAGACTAAGTATTCCGAATGTGGTTAAATGGTTGCGTGTTCGCTTTAGGTTATACTGGAAGAAGAAAGGTAATAGTAATAGTGGTAGAACGATTAATAGTATTTTTAAGATAATAATAGTGATATTATTAATAATAATAATGGTAATAATAATAACGATAATAATAATACTGATGATGATGATGCTGATGCTGATGCTGATGATGATAATAATAATAATAATAATAATAACAACAACAACAATATAATAAGAATAAGAATAATACAAATAAATAAACAAACAAACAAACAACAATAAAAAAAACCCACCATAAATACATAAATAAATAGATGATAATAATAATAATAATAACAACAATAATGATAATAATAACAACAATAATAATAGTAAAACACATACAGCATAGTTCTATGATCAATCCCATCCTCTCACCCCAGAGGTACCTGTTACGTTAGCACTGCACGACACCCCTGGCTCACATCTAGGGGAAAACCTGTGCAATGAACTACTAGTAACATTGCTTGGTGGAAAAAACTAAGCTAGTGGAAGACACGATAAACTATATATATGTTATAGTAACACACATTCATTCATGGAATCTGCAGTTTATACTCCCCTTCTAAAGTTTACCAGTGTTATATAATAATTATTTTCTGTATTATGCTCTAATGTAAGCATGACATATTCATGCTACTCTCCGAATGTATTGGAGGAAATAAAAGCTATCTATCTATCTATATTAATATTAGACTAATAATAAAAATAATAATAATAATAATAATAATAATAGTAATAATAATAAATAGATACATTTATAAGGGGAGTATAAACTGCAGGTTCCGTGACTGAATGTTGGCTGCTATAGCAGGTATACAGTTTATATATTAATATTAATACATATTAATAGATATTATAATGCGCCAGATCCACTCAGGGATAATGTGAGGTATACGGGTGTTGCGGTAAGTAACACAAGGAAGATATGCGTTCTAGATTATCTTGCCATGTAAATGGCATAAAAATAAATATATTGTGGTTGTAAAAGTCGATATACAGTACTATACATGTATGGCGCGATTTCTTTTAATCTAAATGAGGGAAGCGTTTTATATATTGTATTTTAGTGGCGCTTCCCTATGTAATAATAATCTCACTATAACAGGCATACGTATATATATATATATATATCATCTCATAAATATAATAGAATACAAAAGAAGACGATATATTTATAATGCTCGTTGGGCGGTTTTAGCGTCCAGCAATTGGTTGTCCAATATAATACAATTTCCGTTCTGCTATTTTCTGGATTTGTTTTAGAGGATTGTGACATGCATATAATGGTCAACAAAGTGTAGGCTTACATTTCAGGTTTAGATGCAATTCATGCATACATCTGCATCTACGTGCACCGTCCTCTATATGACACAACTGTGGTCGCTGTTCTGGGAAATAACTATTCAAAAACTGCTTAGAATGAGTATCGTGTTGGTTTTCAATCTTCAAGTCTCCATAGAATTAGATAAAACACACACACAAACCACACACACATTTAAAATTCAACTAAAAGAGTTTCCAATGTACTTTTATTTCTGGTTATAATTTCTGGAATAACATGTTTCTTATTATGTTCACTGGGTACTATAAAAAGAAACCAATTAATGCACAATAAAGATAATATCAGTTTAATAATAGTTAGAAAACGCCAATTATTGCTGTCGTTGTGGCTATTAGCAGAGGTTCGCACGCGACCGCCCGCGGTAATGAAACCCGCCTCTCCCCGAACCATGACACTAGCTACAAGATGAACATGTTTAACGGTAGCGTATCCGTCCATTTATTTTTAATTAATTTTATTATGTATTTTCTGTTGGGGGTTTAGTGCCGCTTTCAAGATTCTTTAACATGTCATATCACGGCTTGGCAGTTTAGGGCAGAAAACAAACAATAACCGTAGCACTGAATGTTGCAGTAAACCTGCGCACATTGAACCTGTAGGTCTACAGTAATTCTTCAAACGATAGCACTGTCAGAACTTGATAGCGTACTATAATTCTCATCCTCTCACCCCAGAGGTACCTGTTACGTTAGCAGTGCTAAATCCAACACTGTTAATGTAACTACCTCTGAGGTGCGAGGATAACTAATTCTGTGATCACAAATATAAGTGTATTTACTTCTTAAGTAGATTATATTATGCATAATTAATCATTATGACTTCGAATGACTGTAGTTTATCCAGTTTGGCATCGAATCTATTTTGCTTGGGTTTATTTCCAACGTTACGTTGGTTGATCTATAGATAGAATAAATAAACAAATAAATAAATAGAAATAAAATAAATACCATTGTACATGCAAACTACAATTTCAATACTATTATTGTGGTAGTGTTGGATTTAGCCACACTTGTAAATATGTTCACTTTCATTTTAGCTTCAGTATATATTAATTATATGTCTTCTTTACTAATTGTCAGCTTCTCTTACTGCTTGCAGCCCAGCCGTCGCCTGTTTAATTAACCCTTTGTATTACTACCTTCATGCAACAGCATTTCTCCACTTGTATGCTTTCAAGCACTGTACTATCACTATCCCTCAAGCGCTCTGCCCCTATATCATATCTCTCGATTAAGCTTTCAGGATTCACTCTTTAAATTGTATTACTAATTTAATAGGCATCAGGAGGATAATCTATCAGGAAGTTACACAGCCACCCGTATACGTTACCAGAAGGTCTGGCAACTAACTCAGCCTTGTACGTTTGGGTTAAGAAATTGTGGACAATCAACACCGATGGTCTCGTCATTAAAGAGAACTTACGATCACAGCCCCGATATGACACCCTATTGCGTTATAAATGGAAGTCATCGGAAGATCAGATAACAAGACGATTTAACAAAATAGAAATATGTGATAATAAACTGAATATAAAACTGTACATGTGTATTAATTTTAGTTAGACTGCAAATAGGAATCAACGTTTTAAAAATTATGTTTTAGAATTTTCTCATGAAACAGGCAAGAATGTTGTGATATTGAAAACATCACTGGGTGTTTGCGTTGGACAAAGGTAATCTTACATTCATTACTGAGATATTCGCGGGAAGAAATGCTAGTTTCCTGCAAGTTATTAACAATGTCCCACCCGCACAGGGCCTCCCACGTGGGAACGGCGTGCAATGGATGGCTGAAGCTCCGACTCAAGGAAAGTGTTTATTGTGTCAGCGCTTTTTCTCATTCTTCGCTGGATTCCAACTCTGGTGATGACGCGCTTTCCAAGACCATTTGTTTTTCCATTTGGACACAATATAGCATCATTTTCGTCCGGCAAATGTTTGTGTCTGAAAATATATTTATCTGTGAGTTTTTACCCCCAAGAATACTCCCCCGTGATTAACAAGAACATACTCCAAGATTGGCCAGCTTCTTTGTTATGATTTTCGGTAATACACACATTTTCTGATAAAGTAGTATGTGCATATTACGCGTTGGGAAACAAAATATTTATTGTTGCATCGATGAATATTTGAATATGATAACGCTTATCAAATAGCATGCAATAAATATATAACATCTTATTGGATATTGTAAATTTATGATCTTTCATGATTTCTGTCGCTCACGTACTTTTAATGTATGCACTGTAACTTATAGTGTAAGCAAACTGACTGACTGCCATCCGCGTACCCTGGGATCGTCGCTAGATCCCAGGGTACCCGGATGCCTGACTGCTGGTACATTTTTACTAGCGGTATGCAAAGGATAAGCATCTGCTCATTTCCTCCCTTGACAACTTCCTGTTACACATGCGCACTTAGCATAGTAACCGTTGCCTGCGGACACACTTAGAAGAGGTTTGCAGGAATATTTTTGTTATTTTCTTCTTTTATGGATAATCCTTACATACAGACATATTTGTAATTTGGATGCAAGCAATGCTTAGTTTGAATAGCATGCTTACCTTTAGCTAGTTGAATTGAATGAACATTGTTATTTGTTTTATTCCCTCAAATATCTTTGACAACAATGTCAACAATTTTGAGATTTCATGTTTTTCGCTTTGAATTTATTTGTTTTCCTAACTAGCATTGCCATTGTGATGAACAATGATAATGACACCATCTGAAATGATCTGTTATGTTATTGTTGATGTGTTAACATTTACTAAACATTAGTACTTGGATGATACACACTGCCAATAAGGAGGTCGAATTCGGTAAAAACAGTGTTCGGAGCAACTTACGTAAAATTGTGTTGTGCTATCTACAAATTATTGTTGTAATATCATAAACAACACCTTAGAGCATGCATTCCCTGCATTTGATGTGCACCAACACATGGATTCATTTTCATCCACTGCCTTGAATAGGGGAAGATGATACGTTAATTACTAAGGCTAAAACGACTACCAGATTTTCCTAGTCGACTAGTCGTTTAGTATAGTCGACTAGTAGTGAACTAGTCGTCTTCCGTGATCATAATAAGCTATCCTCTCCCAAATGTAAGTTTTGAATAT
>JAULBP010103240.1:0-10701 GCA_032355345.1 Lepetodrilus pustulosus
CTCTCTCTCTCTCTCTCTCTCTCTCTCTCTCTCTCTCTCTCTCTCTCTCTCTCTCTCTCTCTCTCTCTATCTCCATACACACACATGTATTATCCTACTGATATAGTTTCCCATTATGATACAGATATATGCTCGCGTCTACGTCTGTATGACATCGTTTCTGCTGAGCTAGGTATATGCGTCAAATGCGCGCACGCTTCTTATAAAGGAGTCATCAGCCTAATGAGTTGGAGGATGCCTCCTTCATTATTATGAGTATCTTGTCAGTGCTTACTAACAGGGGCCATTAACTATAAGAGTGCATGTGCACGAACATTACTAGAGAGGTTACCTTCGTAGGAGTATCTTGTTAGCTTATCAGTAAAACCGCGCGAGACGTTTGTATGTTTCAACCTGTACCACCTGTTGAATGTTTTTTTGAAAAAACGTGTGCAGGCATGTTATGAAGTGATTAATCCCACCATCCATTACGTGCTAATGTAATTGGCTCACCTACGTGTGCAACTTATGTCCGCTGTAGCAGCTCTAACCATAGCACAGTTGTTAAATCACCACAAAGTTGTTAACAATATAAAGAATAGTTACTACGTAATACATTGCCAATAGAAACTTGCAGGTGGTTAAATACTACGACTATGTAATATGTGTAAAATTACAAAACGCAATGATACAAATGCATGATCAGGAAGGACAATACCCGTCATCAGGAAGGACAATACCTGTCATCAGGAAGGACAATACCCGTCGGATAGTTTAATGCTGCAGTTGTTGTCAGCAAGATGAGGTGCCCAGGTTAGTGTTACTCCAGAGGGAATCTCGTTTTCTCAAGGTTATAGCCGAATGAAACCAGAAATGTTGTTTGCCACCTCGTACACTCGTATATATTTCTTTGTCACCGTAGACCTTTCTTGTAGGTGACTTAATTTTCAAGGTCATCAGCCAACATTGACATCAGCAACATGTGTATGATGATCAGCTTCAATTGGCATATATATATGTGATACATTTATTACCTAGGTAGATGCAGAATCGTATACTTAAGGATTGGCTGTAATTTATTTTACGTTCATCTAGGTACAAACGCAAAAACTGAAGTGCAAACTGTATGAAACCGCGAAGCGGTTCATACAAAAGTTTGCACATCAGGTTTTACGTCATACCTCAATTTTAATCCTTATAAATAAATTACATAAAAAAATCGGTGGATATTACATTCATTTAATAGTCTGAAATTACAAACAGTTTGTAATTAACTACCAAGCACAGCGCAATAATATTTCCAACTGATATTTACTGAGAGTGGCGTACGAACATTTTCTTCATCGAAGTATGAACGCAATGCTTTTGGGTGACGTGGACCAATCAGCTTATCGGATTGACAATCTATTTATTTATAAGCGATGGTCCAAGACTTCTGTAATTTGTATTGTGTGCATTGGCAGAGTATTCTCACTTGGCCAGGTTGTGATGGCCATCATGTTCTAGCCTCCTGTACGACACGGCGTAACTACATGTAGACGTATCTAGCGTAGTAACATGTTCTACATGTCTGTACACTGGTCGTAGTCCATGCTGGTGGAACACGTCTTGGTCAGATCTGTAGTGCAAGAGGTGCCCTGCCTTAGGACACACTGCGACCATTGCTTATGTCTTGTGCACATTCGGATATTTCATCAGGAGGTAATACAGAATCTCTCTCAATTTTGTATGTGAAACTCCAGTAACGTTATTGGTAATATATCTTGAGAGGATACCTTTTGCAGGCTTCACTGATTGTTGTACTCGTATTGTGCCGTTGTTACATAAAAATAGTATTACATTACAGTATTAATCAGAAGTATATATAAGGTTATAATTATGTTATACAAGGTTATGCATAGCACGAGATGAATGGTATGCAGCGTTTTCTTACAACGTAATGATACGTTTGGGTATGACCAACATCATTCGTACACCATTCGTCACGATACTTGATAGAGTTGATAGAGGATGCGTCACACTGCACTGCCATACATAAATGGACACAAGAACGCCATCAAACTGAAGATTAACAAATTACAGACAGAACCTCCCACACATGCGTGCACATTGAATGACATCTAGAGACTAATATGAGCAGACCGTGTTCCTATTTAGAGTACTCACGTCTAACAATATTGATACAAACAGCAGTGTGTCATCAGGTTGGAGAGGCCTATGGTGTGGAGAAGAATGAGTTGTGGTATTGGCATTCCCACTGTATATTTTGTTTGCTCTGTAGCCAGCAGGCTGGCCGTGTACTGCTCCTTCCTGCAGCTCTGCACTGCCCGGATGTCACAACGTTCCATAACACTTCTGTCCTGAGCCACCACGCCGGTGTATTTTCAGCGGAAGAGAGATATTTACATCACGGAAGCATCAGTGATTGTTATAACACACGCCTACGACCTATCTAGAGTACCTTTGAGACACGTACTAAAAACAAGATGGATTTTCAGGAATTTGGTTCTAGTTGGAAAATGAGGATACGTCTTAATCAACATAAGCATATTATCAAGCAATAGCCATATAGTTGGCTGATAATATCTGTTTATTTGCTTCTGTGACAACAGTATTATTACATGTTGTGCATACCGTGTCTTAGGGGTGCTGTTCGCACCTATATTTGTCCCACAACATACTTAAGTACATCTTAGCAACTGCGTAATACTGATACAAACAGTGATGTGATTATATATTGCAAGGGAGGATAACGTTTTTAGGAAGCGTGGTGATGATCTAGGTGATAAACCATAACCTTTCTGATTGCATTTCGTTCCAGAATCATCATCAAAATGAACATCTGAACTATTGCTTAACGTTGTATCCTATCTTTACGAGTTATTACCACGCATGGTTGAAATACACGCGTGACCGTAAACAATAATTATAATATCATTAAAATTATTATACACTTTAATAAAGCTCAAATATCCAGAATACTTGCTCAAATAGGAAATTAGGTGAAAATATTGGCATGTATTTTGTTTTATGGTGCAACGTGGCTCTTAGAAGCATTGCAGTTGAGCACACGGGCCATCACGGGTGCCTGGGTATACTAGTGTGTACAGACAGGCGCTGCCTACAAGACGTTGCCTTAGCTGTTTTCATATCAACAAAGTGTGTTTGTACCAGTAGTCGTCTATTACATCCAAGATGTGTATATCCATAAATTTATAGATGCATACTTAGGTATCTTGAGTTACTGTCATTTCTTAATGTGTAGAATCAACAGCATATTTTTTTAAAATCCGTTTTTAATAATCCATATACCGTAGTGTTACCTTGATTGCATATGCTATTATCCGTTAGGAATGAGACAACATAGTCCAGTTAGTTTCAATTCAAATAAAATTAGGTTTAAGATACCACTGTTTAACCATGACATCATTGGTATTTATATGGTTTCAGAGACTGATTTAATTTAAGATGTAACTGTACCGTGGTTTACTATTCCGTCGGTCTGGAGTATGGTAGAATAGTATCTATTACGACCGTGTGTTGGGGAGATACATCCCATATGTACAGTAGGAATGTTTAATAGAGTATTTGTCAAATGAGATGCCCCTAATGGCGCGGAGTCTTCTATATGTACCTCACTCATCGGCGGTGGCACCGTTAGCCAAACCAATCCTAGGCTTATCCAACTCGCAGTGCATGGCCGTTATCCAGTAATATGACATCCAGTTATTTTACGAACATTCTAATACTATTAAAATACCTTCTTTTGTGTCACTGATAATGTCAGAAATGTGCGTTATGCAACAAATCTACATACTTGGCTTAGCATCCGGTTAGATAAGCAGACCTCGGGGAGATATTTAGGGGCTAAAACCTGCACTTGACTCTCAGCGTTCTAAACGGGGGCTAGAGTGACAGGTGCGCGTACTGACGTGAAGCAGACCCAGCAGACGGAGACGAGGGATTCTCTCCCTGGTATTGACGCAGACCTCCTGCAGGACCTCCTACTAATATAACTCCAGAGTTCTTCAGCACTTGAAGACGCTTCATCAAATATATAACGAAATAATTAGACGGTCAATAGTTTGACAATTGAATTGGAAAATGAATCAACAAGTACTTCAGCAGGACCAATTGAGCTGTTCATTGGCCCACACTTGGACACAGTGTACGTACTGCGCTCAGGACTGTCTATAGGCACACAGCGAGATAAGTGCTTCTGAGCGCCTCACATAAGATCGCTTTATGAGAAACATGAAATTAAATCGTTTGTTCATGTCTTTGCATTGCTAATCGGTGCACATGAAGCGAGAAACTGTCCATTCTTGGAAAAGAGTGATATGCAATGGACAAAAGAGCAACTGTATTTTAAGGAACTACTAGGACTGGATGACATATTACTTCCGGGGTAGGACGTTTTACAGTCGTACTCTCTAATTACAGTGTCGTAATTCATTATGAGAATCGTATTCAAAATGGCTCCCAAATGTCTTAATATCAGTTACATAAAATCTTAATGAGATCTGAACATATGTATTATATTCACAAAGCACGGAAGGGAGGAAATATTGGAGATTAGAAATGATGGATGCGAGACGTTAGTGCTTTAGAAGATATTTCACGACGTGGGGTCTATGGGCGGGAGAAATAGCTAGAGGTCATTGTCCTGGCCTTGGTGTTCTACTATTGCCGTCAGGCAATCACATCAGGCAATCACATCGGGCAATCACATCGGGCGATCGTCCAAGCTTTACACCTGGGTCACGGTATCCTTTGCTTGTCTGATAATCGTAAGAAATCTTGAAAGTATGAGTAACTTGTTAATTTTTGTTTTAAAATATAACTAGGCAATAAACTGTTACGTCACTTGGGTGGAATCAACACGTTGTATTGCAGTTTAACCATACGAAAGACGAAAGAGGCTCAGAATTTGAATTTATTTCCAATAGAAGTCACTGAGAATATCACAGATATGTGTGCATTGCATCATAAACGCAGTTTGACTTAGGTCTTATCTGTGTGTCTCTAATAAGAAGCCTAGTTTTCGTAACACAGTTAAAATCGAAGTTCACGCACCTGTTGATACAAAAACAATGTTCGTATATTTATTTTTGGATACAACCACGTGGATTCCAAGAAAGTAATATTTCTCCAAATGTATATCCTATTACTACTATAAGAAAATGACTTCTCCGTTGTGTGTAAGCGCAGTGTATCCATCTTGTACCGGAACGCTCCACAGAACGTGCGGGAGTCATCACTGGAATGACATCATTCTCTAATATCAGAGTTCGTGATTATAGGTGCAACTAGTTGCTAGGTGCAGATCGTGGCTAGCTGCACATGCGACGGCTTGGGTCACTTGCAGAGTTCAGACAACGAGCATAACGACGGGTTTAAGGGCGTGTCGTGAACATTACTGACTGCTATAACACCAGCGCTGCCACTGGGCCTCCTATCCTCCACTTGCTGGTAATCTAAGCCGACAAGTTCTCGTCTGGATCACCACGGAAGCCGGGATCCAATGTTCTCCTGGATAAATGTTCAGATGGATCACATCTCACATCAGAGAAGCAACGTTGCGTTGTGTTCCGTGTTTCTCCACGCAGTTGTCACACAAACTACAAACGTTTCCCCTCCATGTGAACCCTCCTGCAGCAACAACCACGCTACGTACGAATGCAAAAACAACGCTTACATGTCAGGAACATTACTCCAATCCGTCTTTCATTTACGTACGGCGTATGTTTTTGCCAATCCCAACTCGACATGACAAAATATTAAACCCGGATATTACTTCCCTTTATCGCACGCGTAGACACGTTTCTTATAATGCCTCAACTAAATTGTTTTGACCCTAGCAATTCCAGATCTCTGAGAGAGTGTCTAAGCCTTGACCTTATCCTACTGGGTAGATAGTGGGAAGAGGCTGGAACCTCTACTGTACAGCCATCCTACCTGGCCACATGCAGGACACCTGCCTGTACGTTTAGCGGCTTTGTCAGTTCCACGGTAACATGTCAACAGTGATTCCAATGCACATAGACCCCCGATGTGTTCCCATGTACTAGATCTACTGCACGAGAGTGCGTTCTGCTAGTAAAGTAGTTAACTCCATCACCTGCCAGTGGACGTGCACGGTAGGGAGACTGTCAGACAGACCCTTTCTGCAATACTTCTGATGATTGGATTGCACTCTCTTAATGCTCGTTTGTTTGCTCGTTTCAAATCTCTATTCGCAGTTCCTTAATTCTGACAAATTGGTAGGTAAAGACACATTTAAGCGTCTAGCGTGCGTATATATATAAGGTGTAGACTATATTCTTGTGTTATCTATATGTTTATTTGGAAACTGTGTTGTCTTATATGTGTAAGCTTCACAACTGAATGAGCTTCACAACAGACGGACCTTAACCTGATGGAATTACGGTATTTATGTATTTGATGGTTTATCTTCTCAGGTGCACACACATATATATTATATAGCATTTCCATTTGGTTATTGTCAAATTTGATTTGCTATACAATGTAGCCTATTATTTTAGTTTTATACAATTTCTTGGAATTGTTTACACACGCACATACGCTGGCACACTTACACACACCTACATATACATACATACTATTTACCCATACAAATACTTCCCATAACGAAGGCCTACTATTGGAAATATGTTTGACGTTCTATTTACTTTTTGTAGCTGTACTAGCTCCTTTCATTTTTTTTCTCACAATATTTGTGAATTATCGTATATCTATCACAATGCAAAATGCATGTTTTATGTACTTTATATTTCAAGAATGGCACATCGTATATTCAAGCGTCCCATAGCTATCGTATTCCTCAAAATGACCGGTAAAAGCCTTTACCTTAATCACATACAGATTGGTTTCTGTCTAGTCTTGCTGCACGTTTCTCTGAAACATCTACAGCCGCTAGCGCGCAGATCCTCGAGAGCTCGTCATGCTATACACGTCTAGACAGTGGCCGTAGTTGGAGAGTGCAGACGTCGCAGTGTTGTAGTGTGGGCCTATGTTGGTGGGCGCCCTTGCCCGCTGTGGGCAATGACTAGAGTGCCGTGACTATATGTTGTGTTATGTATTTGCAGGCACACTAAGATTCGACGGCCTTCCCTCAGTCGTCTGGCGTGTGCCCTAGCTTTGGGCAACCTACTGGCGTCCACCGTACTCCTTCCTCTCTCGCTCGGACAGCACTCAGCGGCGGCGGCATATCGACGGAATCGTTTCGACTTCGCCAACCACCCTAGAGACATCTTCTACGACACCCATATGATGACCGACAGCCACGAGGAAACGGTTTACCTGTTAAAAGGCAAAACAGAAAGGTATGTTTTCATATGTAACCTACTTGCCTAATATTTATAAGTCAATATACTCGTATTATATGAAGATGTTCTATGATCACCTATTGTCCAACATCCTACGGGTATTCCAAATTACTGAGATAAACATTTCATATGTACACTGCAGTAGTCTTCTGTTGCTACACACACCTCACAATGTTGTTACATCCAGCCACACATGGCTGTTATATGTACACCACGTGCATGTTACAACTACCACGTGACTATTACCAATACCACACATGGCTGTTACATACTTCTCATCGTAATCAGCATGAACCTGTCATGCCGTACATGCTCTTCTGATAATTGGTTGTGATGTCGATATACCTCTGACTGTGATGTATACACCTATTATGTATACATCTTATGTATACCTATCATGCACACCTATTAGTGTTACACATTATGAAAACTATATTACCTGTACCTAGTCCGACCTCAGCGTTTCAGCTCTGGTATCCGCTACGGGCCATGACCCTCTTGTTTGTGGTCGTGTGTATAGTATGTATAACAATCAATATGACTAACAGAGGGATGTAGTCTTGTAGTGGCGTCATGAACGGTAGCCTTGGTCTTGGTGTCTCCATGGCACCTTACTACAAAGAATATTTTGCATTTACGTGCTTTTTTCAGGACACGTGATTTGTTCTGGAATGTAACAACTGCTATATTCTTCAAAACCGGAGATTACTAGAAATATTGCATCTCATAATTTGTTGATGTGCTCATTCTTATTAAGATAATGATTCTTTTCTTCAATTGGATAGGTATGTCACAGAAATATAACAAAAATAAGTATAACACGAGAATTTCACATAGGTTATAACTAAATTATTGGAAGTTCTTCTGATTGAAATATATGTGAATGGCTAGGACGGCATAGTATAGCTTATAATATCATGTTTCTGATGATCCACGAAACACGTGTGTAGACCTGTTTTCAGTGCATAGTTGAGAAATATTTTCCAGTTATGATGTGCTGGGTGAAGCTTACACGAATATAAAACTATGAGACCCCGGCAAGCCTTGCTGAGGAAGCCGCCGACTGTTTGGCAAGCGCAGAATCTTCTGACTGGCGGAGCGATAAAATTGTTGGTTTCACCTCGTTTACATCGTGGCAAGACGCGTACTGTAACGCTGGTGCGAACAGACACCTGTTCTAGTCCCAGATAGCCCGCAACGTCTGTGCCTCCGTCTGTATCTCACAATGCTTTACTCCGCCAATAGATCGTCCCATATAATAGTTTTAAACTTTGATTCTCTGCTTTATCGGCTGATAATGCCGTATTTCTCTGATATACCGGCTTAAACTTCTTTACTTTTTGTCTGTGCTGTTTCGTCTTATAAAAAGCCATACTCTCTTATATTAATTTTTCTTTCTGCTGTATAATCAGGATACTTTTGTTCTCTGATGTAATATTTCATGCTTTACTTTGCTTCTTTACTGTATCGTCACACAGTACTTTATTTTACCGCTCTCCTATGTAGTCGCACACTGATTTAACACACTGATATATCGGCTCTCTCGGTTCTTTACTCTTCTTCTCACCTCTATCGTTTCACCACGCGTTACTTTACACCTCTTCAGGGTTGTCTTGCAATGCTTTGCTCGCCGTCAGAGGCAGCCGAGAACAGCTAGTTCTGAATCTACAAAGCTATTCCTCTGACTGGCTGAAACACACTAGTCATAATCGCACGACATAATTGACTATACTCAACAACATTAATTAAGGACCAGCAGATATGTTTTGGGTAAGCTTGCTACATACCACATGCTACATACCACATTTGGGAACTCAGCTTTAAGAACCTGGTGCCATTCTTCTTCAAATGTGTCTACAAGTTCTGTAGAAGTTTGAAAGTATTTTGTTGCTAAATTAACATGAAGTTGAATTTATATGTTCAAACAGGCTACCAGTATTTAATTAATTTATGTTAAGTATACTGGGGTTACACAATGCCTCAAAATAACAGGATATATAAATGATAATATCACGACATGTGTTATTTCCAATGGTAATACTTCCCAATACGTGTACTATCGTGGATAAACCCATAGTCATGACTGCCGGAAAATATAATTTTTCCGTCAGCAAGTTTTATAAACGATAAAGGTGAATACCTACGAAACAAAGTATTACTAATAATGTGTAAACTACAACGGTATGACCTAGGGTTACCCTAATATACTCAACAATGTTAATTAAGGGCAAGTAGCCTTTGTTGACATATAAGTTTAGCGTTTATAGTATATTATATATAAATTTAGCTGTATAGTATACATGTATTATAGTATATTACCAACACGGAATCTTCAAGTATCTACATGCTTCAGGTATTCTCCAAGACTTTGTAGACACATTGGAAGTAGAATGGTACCAGATTTCTTAAGCCAGGTTGAGAAATCTGTTAGAATGCATCCCCATAAAATATCTGCTGGCCCTTAAATTATTTTGTTGAATATACGTAGAATGGACTTCTATTGTCTGGGTATCCTTTCACCAACCTCTATTATCCACTATGAGACCATAGCACTGCACTGCAAAAAGAGCGCTAATGTCTCTTAGTGGGTAAGAGAGCTTTGTGAAAGGATATCCTGGTGTGGTTCTTCACACCGTCTGTAAAAAAGACGCAGTGTCTATTATTTATATTTCTTCTTGTATATTGATGTTATATGCCGTGTTTCAGCTACCAGTTCCTGCTAGAAGAGGGAGGTACACCACTTTCCATTATTGTCACTCCGTGTGCGTCAAACATATCAGTAGTGCTGACCAGGAGATATGTTCCCAATGACAAGGACACTCGATCTCAAGGTAAGCATGGCCATCATGTCGGAGCGTAACGGAAATGTCGTACCTGTAAACCGAGTTCCGGTATTACCGGTAGACGGGAGAAAACGATGATAGTACAAATTGTTTCGTGAAACGTGGGTCATGTTTAAAGTTTACGTATATCTACATATAACTACATATATCAATAGATATCATTACATTGTGTGCTGTACTGTCATTACGACCAGATTTCATGAAAATGCTTGTGTATTAACGTATCCATTATAATCTCTGATAGCCTTCAAATACTCTCCTATCAGGCCGTCAGCCAAATAGGATATGCGTGCATCCATGCGAGGCTACTTTGTAAAATTACAAACACATGTAGTTAAACATTGCTCATGTAAGACTTGCAACTTCCGCTGCACTGCTCGGAATACCCACGGAAGTAGTTTGTTGCGGCGCACTGCTCGGAATATCCCCGGCAGTAGTTTGTAGGTCATCGATTACGGGTGAGATATTCCCGCTGCGACGTTAAGCAATAATTAAATCAGTAGTTTTTAGCAGTGCACTGCTCAGAATAC
>JAULBP010103251.1:0-10700 GCA_032355345.1 Lepetodrilus pustulosus
ATTGGATTACGTGAATTTTTAGTCGTCGCCTATGGGTGAGATATTCCCGCTGCGACGTTAAGCAATAATTCAATCAAAAGTAATCATGACTATCACTAACATCCAACTTGACCTATGAATGTACTGCAGAGGGGCAATTCTACTGTATGCAAAGTTAATTATTCAGACTTTTATTTGTGATCAAATTTGACGACGTACATTGACTGAAAGAATTATGTTATTTAGGATATCTTTGACACATTAAGTAACAACAAGTTATATGTTTTATTGCAGATGTTCCCATGATCATATCGGGAGAGCATGTTCTTCTAATTGATCCCCACCAGTTCGAGGCCAATCATGATAATGTCTGCTTCATGAAGAACCTGGACAACATAGATGACTTCAAACAAGCTTTACTGTCAGTTATCGGCGGGACTTTTGGATTTACAGAGAAAACCATCGAGGAAGGGAAGTTTGAAGGAACACTCTTTTGGTTTCCGCTGAGGAAAGAAGAAACCGAATTGTCAGACAATGTATATGGTGATGAGAAAATGCAAGACCTATTTCAGGCTTTTCGAGAAGAAGCACCCCATATGTTACTCTTCCTCAAGTCACTGACAGAAATACAGCTGTTTCAAGAGAACGCAGATATATTCAGCAAACACGGTGAAGGAGAGCTCCGTAAGGAAGGACAACTTGACATGCTTTTCAGTGTTGACGTTAGTAGTGGGAACATGGAAGATATGGACAGAATGAGACAGGAATTTTCAAGTTCTACCAAAGAACTGAAAGGGAAATTGCCCCCTCAAGCTATCGAGAAACGTTACCATTTAACTGTTCACACATGTGATTCAATGTCAGAGAATCCTACGAAAGAAATGAGAACATGGATTGTAGTTCAACATCATGCAGGTGGCAAGATATCTAAGGCATTCAGAAGACTATGCTTCGATAAGGACATTTCATTATATCCATCTGTTGGTCTTGCTGTAGCATTGGAAGAGCATCAAACAGGGCATATATTCTGCTTCCTGCCTTTGCCTCTGGAGGCAAGAAGTCCCACAGGACTACCTGTGCATGTTCATGGAAATTTTGCCATGAGTCAGAACCGAAGACATCTCAAATGGCCAACAGCTGATCAGAAGAAAAATAGAGCACAGACTGACAAAACAATCAGGTGGAACCAACATTTACTGTTGGAGGTCTTTCCTAAAGCTTACATAAGTTTGGTAAAAGAGTTGATTTCTCACTGGGAAGATGACACTGAACGAAGCGAATCCTCATATCAGAGAATATATCATACACTTCCTGTAGTCTCCGAGGTCAACGAGCAATGGCAAGGCTTGACGAAAGCATTCTTCCAACTCCTGGTCGAAGAAACATTCCTGTACACGCCTTCAGCAGGAGGATGCCTTGTTGGTTTAACTGGTGCTCAGCTTCTGGACGTTTCTAGTTCCAATGACATTAATGACACACTTGTTCACACATCTGTGTTATGCAAAAACACCATTGTTCCTCTACCACGTCATGTCTGTGATGCTATCAAGCAATACAATTCAAAGACTGAAACATTCAGATTTGTCAATGCAGAAGCAGTGTGTGACATGCTTAGGACCAACGATGTCTATTCAGGTCTCACTGACCAACAAAAGCTGAACTTGTTGGAGTATATATGTAACAGCGAAGATACCTCTTGCCTAGAAGGTGTAAGTCTTCTTCCACTTGCCAATGGATCGTTTGATAATTTTGAACATGAAGATTCTGTATACTTCTGCAAATCAGAAGACGTGGAAATGTTTCCGGGACTAAAGAGCAGATTCGTCATGACTGGAGGACCTACCGAGAACTATTTACAGGAAATGGCAGCAAAAGGTAAGCTTGCAGTCATCTGGCTCAATGCCAATGTCAGAAATGGGTGGAAATGCTTGGAAACTATCGGAAACTATCTACCGTAATTTATTTAACCATACTCGAACACCAGTGTGAACATACATTAATGATATATGGACGTTATTAGTTTTAAATACTAATATTCAAAAGAGAGAGTAATTCTGCATTAGAAAATTACAGATATAATTGTAAACTATTGTAGAATCAATACATTTGTGACAGAAAAAGCAACTGGCACTTAAATAATTGTGTTGAGAGTATTTATGGCAATTATTCGCATACTACTATATAATTATGCGTCGTCTTTTCAGAAATATTTGGCATCAGAGAACTTACCCCAGCGTCCTTCGTAACTCTTTTCAAGATATCCATGGGAACAGGATTTCCCCATGGCAACGCTTTTCTCTCTAAGGACTCTGACTTCAATCTTACGTGGCTCACTCGTGTCTGGAGATACATTACAGATAATGAAATAGATGTGAAGACTGAACTCTCGGACATTCCACTCATCCCAGGCGACACACAATGTGAACCTTCAGCAAAGCTTCATCCCGTGTCCTCCACATTTGTATGCATGAACATTGACACAGTAGGTCACATCGATGAAGCAATGGGCTCAGGTCTTCGACATCTAGGTGTGGTCACCTTACAGGAAATTCCATCAGTCCTTGTCAGGAACACATCTATACTTGGAGATGTCATAAAATATCCTTCAACAGACGGTGTCATGAAAGCTCTTGCAGAGATTGCACAAAGAGTAACATCTGTTGAATGTGCAGCCAAGTTCAACCAACTAGCTACACATGATGAGAAAGTCTCACTTGTCAAGTTCTTTGGAAGTTGTAAAAACATTAACAAGGGTGTAAAACAGTTATTAAGAAAGTTAGAGATCTTCCCAACCACGGAGGGTTCAAACACTGATCTAAGCATTTGCTTGGATGACTTCTGTCTATTAGAACCCAGAGAACACTTTGATGTTTGCTATCCTGCTGTGTATATTCGTGGTGTATCAGACGGATCTCTTCACCTTGCTGAAACGCTAGGAGCAAAGCATGTGACCCAACAGGAGGTTATCCTTGATATACTGAAACTGATGAAAAGCGGTGACAAGAGATACACAAAGGGAGATGTAGACACATTCATGATATTTCTCCTTCAAAACACGGAATTCTTCAACTCGAAGAAAATACTGAAGCACGCCAGAGATATCAAGTTCCTTACAACAAAAGAGAACGAGAACAACCTCTACCAAGCAAAAGAACTCTTTGAACCTCATCATGACCTCACTGCGTTGTTTGTAGGAGAGGACCGTATCCCATGTCAAAGATTTCTGGGTGATAAATTGAAAGACGGTCTTCAAATGCTGGGCCTAAAAACTGTCAATGAGGTCACTGAGGACGATCTCTGTGAAATCGGTAATCTCACAGAGATGTTCAAGGACAATGAGCGTGCCGGAAGAAAAGGTCAGGCCCTTGTTGAATATCTCAACAAACATATCAAGCGCCTTAACATTAAATCACTGAACGATTTGAGATACGTGAAGTTCATTCCCTGCAAAATGCAGAAACCACCAAACTACCCAGACTCTCTGAAGTTGTTTGGAGAAGATAGTTGTGGTCTTGTGAGCATGCAGAAGGACAATTCCCAAAATGTCTGGAACCCAAAGTCCATGTATATTATCGGAGCTGTTGCACCAATAGCAAACAACTTGTCAGATGCGGTCATGAAAGCATTCAATCTGGCAATTGAACCTCCACTGGAGAAAGTGCTCGATCACCTAGAAATAGTCTTGGAGTGTTACGATCCAGTACATGGGGATATGGATTACTCTGCTGCAACACGTGACATATACAAGTACCTTTCCCAAGTGAAACCAAACAAAATATTGCACTCATGCAAAGAGAGACTTTCCACCATGAAATTCATCTGGATCAACACTGAATATGGATTTCAAGGTGTAAAAGACATTTGGACAAAGAAATCCAAATCTGACATTGACGTTATGCCTTATCGATTCTGCTTGCCGAAATTGTTGATCGATATTGAGAAAATTGTTCTCAACTTGGGGAGTGTACAGACCCAAACAGCCGAAATGCTTATTGATGTTCTGAAGGAGATACAAGAAAAACACAAGCGAGCGCAAAACGAGAACACAAACCTGTCAGATGACGTCCAAGAAGATCTTAGAATAACCATGCACATTATCAATACGCTAAAGACACACAAGCCAAGACCGAATGGCATTCTATTGCCTATACATGATGAGAACGAGACAAAGGTCCTTATTCTGAAACCCATCAAAGAATGTACATATTGCAATTTTGATATGTATCTGGACATTGACATTGATGGGGGGTCAGAGGATGATCAAATCTACTTTGTGCATAGAGACATATCAGAGGACACAGCATTTAGACTTGAGGTGCCATTACTGGCTGACAGAATACTTGAAGGAGCAGAAGAAATTGACTTCAAATTTGGCCAGAAGGAATCCCTAACAAAGAGACTACACAATATTCTGAAAGGATATGCAAGCTTGTCCGTTCCAAAAGAAATCATTCAAAATGCAGAGGATGCATGCGCAACAAAGGTTATGTTCCTTTACGATGAGAGGCAAAATCAACAGTTTAAGACATCTCTCATCGATTCAAAAATGGCATCACTTCAAGGTCCCGCTCTTTGGGCTTACAATGATAGCCAGTTCACAGAAAGTGATTTCAAGAATATTCAGGATTTGGGAGGTGCCACTAAGCAAGATGACGAATCCAAACTGGGCAGGTTTGGTCTGGGCTTCAATTCTGTGTATAACTTCACAGATGTTCCTAGTTTCATCAGTGGGAACACTGCTGTTTTCCTTGATCCACATGAGACCTACCTGGGTAAACGAAGATTAGGTTTAAAGGTTGACTTGTCGTCAATGAGAGGGAGAAGAATGCTCCAGACGATGAAAGATCAATTCCAACCATTTGATGGAATCTTCGGTTGTCAGATTGAGGCTGGACGTACAAAAGAAATCTGTGGAGGAACTCTCTTCCGCCTTCCCCTGCGGACTGAAGAACAAGCTTCGGACAGTAAGATAAAGAATGACAGTTTTAATAGATCTGCCATGCAATCTTACTTGCGTGATGTAGCCAAGACAGCCGGGAATTTGTTACAGTTCGCACAGAATATCAAGAGTGTGGAGATATACCATCTTGCCAATGATTCTCCAGTAGACAAGTGTCAGCTGTTATTGTCAGTAGTTAAAACCACCGAAGAACAATGCGTTGTAAGGGAAGGAGAAGCTAAACTCATCCAACCACATGTCAACATGCTCAGTTTCTTCACGGACAAATGGAAAGGATCAAGCCGTACTTGTGATGATGATTACACAATAGAGAAGGTTGATATGCGTCTGAAGAATACAAAGCAATTTCAATCGTTGTTTGGAGTGAAACGAGGTGATGAAAACGTGAGATGGCAGATAACATGGACGATGGGAGGATACGATTCAAAACAATTTGCAAAGATGGCATCTGTCAAGGGATTAATCCCGTTAGCTTCCACAGCTATTGCTCTTACCACCTGTGGAGAAAACAACGATATTATCACAGTGTGCGATCTCTCTAAATGCCCACGCGGCTTTTATGATGCTGGACATCTATACTGCTTCCTACCCTTGCCACTGCCCCCGACGAGCTTCGCCATGCATATTAGTGCCCCTTTCGCACTGACTGATGACAGGCAGCATCTATGTGCTCTCTCAGAGGACAATAGGAATTCAGTGCCAGGCAAATGGAACCAGGTTTTACAGCAAGATGTTCTTAGCACTGCAATTGTAACAACTTTGGATGGCTTGAAAGAAGCACAACTGGGCGACAGTTCTGCGTATTATAAGTTGTGGCCTAGAGTGAATCTGAGCAGTGATGAAACAGAACAGTTAATAACAATTGATGTTGCCAGGAATTTCTATGCTGTCATTTGTAGAGGGAAACATCAGATATTTCTTGAAGGGTGCAGCGGAAACTATGCTGCATTCAGCGATGCCATATTTCTGTCGGCAGACTTGGCATACCACAAACTCGTTGGGAAAAGTGCATTGCATATCTTTGAGAGATTTTGGGAAAAGGATATAGTCATTGACTTACCTGAAGAAATATTTAGAAGCTTTGACTATGCCAGAGGTGACCTTTTCAACACCCGTGTTCTGGATACGAAAGGTTTCTTTGAAAAGGTTTTCTTCCCAAATATCATGGATGATTGTATGGAGTTACATGACCGCGAGGTGTTAACACACTTTGCACTGTTTCTGTTTGATCCTGACATTGACAATCTCTTAAGACAGAACAGTTGCATTCCTTGCAAACCAACAGGATCTATGAAGATTCCAGGACAACTTGTACATCCGAAAGGGAAAGCAGCATCCATGTTTAGTGATGCAGATGAGGTTTTCCCGTCGGATGCCTTTTGTGATAATCTCGCATTGGATCGGCTATGCAGCTTGGGTATGATCAAGGATGATGTGCCATGGGATAAGATGACTATCCGTCTAGAGACAGTAAAGATGATTCATGCAGAAGACAAAGTCGCAGCCAATAGAAGGTGTTTGCGTATTCTCCAATATCTCAACCAGTACAATCCGAAACATCCAAAAAAGAGGAAATTCCATGAGTGTTCCGAGCGGATCAAGAATCAGTTTATAGCAACTCAATTTC
The DNA here is from genome assembly GCA_032355345.1 of Lepetodrilus pustulosus. Taxonomy (NCBI): domain Eukaryota; kingdom Metazoa; phylum Mollusca; class Gastropoda; order Lepetellida; family Lepetodrilidae; genus Lepetodrilus; species Lepetodrilus pustulosus. The sequence goes on from JAULBP010103251.1 coordinate 6,567, forward strand.
TTCCAATTCTTCCAAAGCCAGCTGACTGGCCGTTTCTATGGCATGCAACAGACACAGACACGCTCTCAACGCCGAAATCAATGTTTACAGTAGATGCAAAAGACTTGGTTGGGTGCTCCGAAATGGTCCTTGATTCATACAAACTTGAAGGGCTTCATTCTGAAAAAGATGTTTTGAAATGGCTCGGTGTTTTGGGCAAAAACGACATTCCAATGGAGATCGTCAAACATCAGCTTCTGACCATTTCTCAACAAGTATCCGAAGGTGTTGTTGTGAACAGAGAGTGCACACACATCATCAACAGGGTCTATTCCAAATTAGAGGACTTCTGTAGAAGTCGTGAAGACCGATCTATTTATCGTCGTGAAGATGCATACATACTAGAAGTTCTGCAAAACAGTCCAGTGATCCTTCATGACAAGACATTCATATATCCCAAACAGGCAGCTTTTAACCTCAAGTTTAAACTTGAACCACATCTCTTCCAAATCGCTCCAACCATGGCAAATTCATACCAAGAATTGTTCATTGCTTTGGGAGTACAAGACCAATTCACAGCGGATCGTCTCCAAGAAGAAGTTGATACACTTTCTAGTAGACACCAAGATGTGCGTATGACTGATGATGAGGTCGAATTGTATGTTCACATGGTCACGCTGCTAGCACATACAGCAGGTGCACACACCACTGACAATAGCCTTCATAATATCATGTTACCTGACGATAACAATTGTCTTAAGAAGGCTCACGAGCTATGCATCAACGACTGCAGTTGGATAAATAAGAATTCAGAAATGAAGTATGTGCATCCAACAGTTTCCAACCAGGTGGCCTTGGCCTGTGGCGTGAAAACTAAAATACATGCAAAGATTGAGACACTCGCCAAGCCATTGTTCGTGGGTGACTTTGGACAAACTGAGAAGCTAACAGACCGATTGAAAGGCATTTTGGAAGGATATCCTAAAGACGCTTCAATAATGAAGGAACTTCTTCAAAATGCAGATGATGCAGGGGCAACAGAGCTTCGATTTATCAAAGATTTCAGGTCTCATCCAAACGAGAGAGTGTTTGGTGACGAATGGAAACTTGTGCAAGGGCCAGCATTGTGTGTATGGAACAATAGCAGCTTTACTGAGCAAGACTTTGCTGGAATCCAGGCTCTAGGTGTGGGAAGCAAAAGTAATGATCCTCTAAAGACCGGTCAGTATGGGGTTGGCTTCAATGCAGTCTATCACCTAACGGATGTTCCTTCATTCTTAACCCGTGGACCTGACACACCTGAAACACTTTGTATCTTGGACCCGAACTTAAAGTATGTGCCATGGGCCAGTCCTAGTTCTCCCGGATGTAGATTTACAGACATCATGGAAGTTCAACACAATTTCAAAGATGTATTTGATTGCTATCTCAGTCATGCTGCTGGCATGAGAGAAACCGGAACATTGTTTCGCTTTCCACTACGAACGACAGCAATGGCTGAGATATCGCACATATCAAAAGAAGAAGTACCAATCACAGGATTCCGTGGAATCGATTCTTTGCTGAAAGAGTTCCAAGAAGAAGCAGCAGAAGCCTTGCTATTCCTTCATAATGTGAGAGAGATTTCCATACAGTCTGTGAACCAAAATGGTGACATTGTTACCGAGTTCAGAGTTGTGGCAAAAATGAGTGAAAGTGACGAGAAAAAGCTGAAAGGGTATAGATCTAATCTTCCAAAAAATGTAAATACCTCCAAAGACACTGAAGCTTTTGAAACAACTGTACTATTAGAAACAACCGACGGCAACGGGAAAGATCAGGAATGGCTTGTTGTTCATCGTTATGGATTTGATGATTCGGACAGTGTTCCTGAAATCCTGAAAGAGTGCATGGAAGATGGGAAGATTGGCATGCTCCCTAGAGGAGGTGTAGCCGTTCCTCTGCAGACACGAGATGACAAATTCAAGGGGAAGGTATTTTGTATGTTACCTCTCCGACTTAAAACTGGTTTACCTATGCATATAAATGGACACTTTGCATTAGACCATGAAGCCAGAGGGAATTTGTGGCATGGTCCTCATCGGTACCGAACATTGTGGAATGAAAGTATAATTCAACATGTGATTGTGCCTGCGTTCATTACTGCACTTATTGCATCAAGAACAGATGACAATGACCTGACTTATGGGAAAGCATTGGCACTCTTGCATAGATACAGCAAGCAATTCCCTGTAGTCACCGAGTGTAAAGATGATTACTGGAAGCTACTATCAAAAACCTTGTACAGAGACATTCTCCACAACAGAATATCCATATTCCCGGTTGTTATTCCAGCTGATGGGCAGTTCCCGCGAGTGTCTGGAACCGTGAAAAATGGCCTGCCTGTAACCATCGAGTGGATGCCATTATTATCATCCGAAGAGTTCCCTCTCTGTTTTAACACCATTGACACAGCCAACCCAACGGAAGTGGAGGACAAGGACAATTTGGTAGAAATTCTTAAAGACTGTGGAATGCATATTGTTGACATGCCTCATGACATAGTACAGCAGTTTGTGGATTCGGGATTAGGTGATCAAGTTGCCTGTACTACACCAACTATCGTGATCCGCTTCTTGAAATCACAGAACAATAAATGTCAAGCAGGAACTCTTCCATGTGATGTGAAAGAAACACCTATGAAAGATTTGAATGCTTTGATTTTGGTGACGAAGTATTGTAAAGAAGATCCCAGTTTCTCCAAAGAACTAAATGGCCTTCCATTGCAGCTAAGGCAAGACAGGACACTGTCCGCGTTCCAGACTCGTAGTCCAATCATAGTGACTGATGCTCTAGAACTTGTGAAGGGGTCCCCTGGACGTGTATTGCACGGTGGTATATTTCATCTGTATTCCAGCATCACAGACGAGACGAACGTTCTTCAAAGATTGGAAATCAGTACATTTGGTGAACTGCTTCCATACACAATGGGGCACCTGCACAGTAATGTTCCAGTCCTATGGCAAGAGAAGAAATCACCATCTGAGAGATGGATAAAGAAGGCTTGGAAGTTTTTACATGATGAAATTCAGCGAACATCAGGCGGACAACATCGTGATATTGCTGTAATCAAAAGCAAGCTGGCACCTCTGGGAGAATGGTGTCTTCTGCCAGGAATATCACAAACAAATACAAGGTCAGAATTCAAACTCTATCCAGTGAATACTGCAAATAACATCTTCAATCTAGCTCAGATTGATGATATCTATAAACGTTACATTCCTGCCTTCTCAAGCCTCTCTATACCTCAACTGGACGTGACTACTCTTCGGGATATCGGATTCTATTCAGTGAATGAAGCTTTTCTACTTGCACGAACATTAGTTGTGAGTCTAGATAATCCAATCGCTGTGCTCAAGTCTGTTGCCCACATATTCACCACTGGAGTTGAAATCGCTACTGACATAGGAAGAACAGTACTACTGTATTTTTGTAGTCACCTCACTACATTAAAGGAACAAAACTCGTCGAGGATCATGACAATGTTGAAGAATTTAGTAATATTTGAAGACATTGCTGGGAATCTTAGACACACCCAAGCAAGAAAGGTCTACGGCATCAGCGAGTTTGATTCTATCCCAGTTGAAGGAATGGAGATTTGGTCTTTCCAGCTTGGAATGACACTGTTGAAGTGTTCTGACATCATCAAAAAAATGCTGACATTCCTTTGAATACAGATTATTTCACCTGTGGAACTATACGAGAAGTTTATTCTGAAAGAGTTCGCTAACTTGCCAAGATCTGCTCAAGTCGTACATCTCAAGTTTGTTAAAAACAACTTCATGACATCTTTTTTCCGTTCCGACTCTGAAAAAAAGTTGATTGAACGTCTGAAGAGCCTTTCTTTCATTGCAGCCGTAGATGGATCATTACATATGGCTTCTGAGTATTTCAGCGAAAAGGAAATACTATTTGCTACCTTTCTGTCAAATAAACATTTTCCTCCTCAACCCTTTGATGATCCTGAATGGGAAACATTCCTTGAACAGTGTGGTCTTGTTACTCAGGTGTCCCAAGCAAAGTTTTTGGAATTTTCAAAACAAGTTGAACTAGAAGTGTCTACAACAATAGCAAAAGAGACAAAAGAGAAGTCTAAACTATTGATAAATCACCTTT
>JAULBP010103262.1:0-10698 GCA_032355345.1 Lepetodrilus pustulosus
TGTGTGTGTGTGTGTGTGTGTGTGTGTGTGTGTGTGTGTGTGTGTGTGTGTGCATAATCCAGCAGGGAGAGGGTTAAAGCATAGCAACTAAAATCCACATCCCAATTCTTAGCGAAGGGGAAAATACGTTGTGCGGGTTACGTTAACTTGCATGTTATTATACCGGCCTGAACTTTCACCACAAAATCACGAGAGCATAGCGAGGCTCCAACATGTCCGAGAAAAACAAGAGACATTGTTGGGTGAGAAATAAATCCCCAATCCGTCCCTTTAGCCATAATCGCCCTATTGTTATTTTATTTTCGGTTTTGTTCATTTCATCATCGGCTGATTTAAGTATACAAGGGCATCCTGGGAAATTAGCAAAACGTTTGTTCAGTTTCCTCTGAAGTGGACTTATCTGTTTATGGAGTGGAGTGGTCACCAACAATCTTAGCCATCCGAGAGATTATTCTGAAAGGTTAACAAAAACATGGTCACGATCGTTATCCGTGGATCGAGCGCAACACCGACTCAAACGAAAAGTCCTCATAATCATAGGCAATCACTTTTCTGATAAAGAGATAACGTGTTGAAAAGTCACAAAGTTACAAACGCTCTCAATAGCATGTTACGGAGATGTTGCGACACAAACTCAAGGTTGACTGAACATGAAACGAGGACTTAATTAGCATACCCATGTCCATCATCACTGCCCACTGGCCGAAATGGGAAATCGTTTGAACCAGGGTCCGACGACGAGTTTGAAAAGTGGCCATGTCTAAATCACCCTGTCTCTCCCTAGGGTGCACATCTGAACCCGTAAACATGGCCCCCATCTAGAACCTGCACTAATGATATAGAATTACAATGCAAACGCAATAATTAGAGTGACCACGGTCTTAATTTCTTGGCTGAAAGCAATTTTGGTAGAAGTGTCCATTTCGGGTACAGGTGCAACAGATCAAAGAAGCCGATGACAGGTTCTTCCTGCTTCATTAAGCTGACTGTATAGGTAGCATTGTCAATTACACCTGACGTCAGTCAGTGATTGACGTATTGGGTCCGATATCACGTGTATTACAGACTTAGCGGTACGTCCGCTGTGATACTATCGTCATGTAGCCCCCGTTTGACGGACAGGGATCTTGTTAATTGCAAGGACAACTGCAACATCACTATTATCCTCCAAATACGATTTGAGATAAGGAGATTTTGGAAGAGTGAAATGACTTGATGCGCATTTCAATATCTGAGTGATTAGGAGCTGATTGGCGATTGGCTATTATGCATATGCTATTGACGGATACTGCCATATTATTATTAATTGGAAAAGCTACATGTCTCACGCTTGTGAATTTCATTGTATTTCAACATTGAGATGTGACAAGCGATTTAGGTCTGTTCAGAAAACTCATTGGATCGAAACTAGAAATCTTGTCACTGAATATTTTCATTTGGTTTCGAGGTGGTGTTTTTAAATAGCGATATCGTACTTGCCATTGTAATACAGAGTGATAATGGAGTTTAACGTCACTGTGGGAATCTTTCACCCGTTTGCGACAATGTAAATGCAGAGGAACACACGGTAACAATAAAACGTTCTCTCTCATGCAGACATTTGGACGAATAGATTCTCATCTGATACAATGAGTGAACATAAAGCGTATATTCATGCGCTTTGAGCATGGTTTTTAGGTTGACTTCTTCTATTACTGGTATTATTATTATTATTATTATTATTATTACTATTACTAGCATTATTATTTTTGTGTAAATTATTATTAATATTATTATTATTATTATTATTAGTAGTAGTAGTAGTAGTAGTAGTAGTAGTAGTAGTATTGTTATTTTTATTTGTATTATATATTATTATTGTGTAGGATCAAGAATAGACTTCGGACCATGTGGAATAGAATCACGCAATGAATTAGAGATGTTTTCATACATAACAAAACCCAACATGTATCGGTCCAATTTTATTAATTATTTAACATGCCAGTTTATTAAGTACCAAAACGAATTACTTTTATTACTGTTTTCAAGCAATATTCTCACGTGAACGAAGGTTACCTATCTCTTTGATGCACGACACACATTACATTTCTCCGAGAGAGAAACCACACAATGCGTACGTTAAGCCAGTCTGACAGTCTTATGAGAATGTAAATCTCTTAATATGTAGCAAAATCCCATCACATTGTAGACTAGTAGGACTGTGTTCGTTGACAAATTTGACGTATGGCCGCCAAAATCAAAGGGAAAGGGAGATAAGCCCGAGGCAGTACCTGGCTTAAATTTGGGCAGGCCCGCAGTTAATACCTGTAAGTTTCGCAGTAAATAACATATATACAAACGTAGACAATATAGATGACAGCTAGGAGGCGATTCCCCAGGGCAAAGAAGAGCGCACAGTTGACCTGATTAACAATGGGACGATCCATCACGTTCAGAATAGTTCTTCCTTCTTACTGTTGGTGCAAAGTTCACTTTGTGACCAAAAAAAGAAACAATTGTCTTCACAGTCATGATGACTTGGATACATTTTGTTCGTATAATTTCTATTCTTGAATAATGGCAATTATTATTACAATATGTATATAGACTTTATTATGCATTCTACGAAGATTAGCTGATCTAAAATCAATGTTTTAATTGCACAGACATTTACATGTCCATTAAACATATATCGATCTGTTTTCTAAAATACGTACTAATAATGGCAACTAATAAAGCGTCACATCCACCCTAAGACATGCTTAAAGTGCCGTATTATTATACTTGGTCAATGAATCAGTCTGCACTTCGTGTTCTCTTATCAGCTCCTTGTGATATTTATATATACTTTGTTCTCCTATGAATATATCTAATTTAATACTCACAGTTAGCAATAATTTTAGCTTTAGATCAGCGCATCTGTCACTATTCATTTCTGAAAATCATATATGCAAATTAATTTTATCTCAAAAAGAGTTATTCAGATTTTCCCCGCTACATGTTCTAAAAATAGGAATTTAGGATTCTCTGCCAATCAACTTCAGGATAAGCCTTGATTGCGTATTCAGATATATTTGTTTAACTGAGCTGGAAATATCTCATCTTTATACCTCGTCAGAAACAAGGCGTGGTTTAATGAATTTTAATATGGCTGACAGATATCGGCTGCTCTTAGCGACGCCATATTGCAAACATTGCGCGCCGAAATGTATTTGTCTAAACACTTAAGACTGAAAAGAAAATGCTCACTAATTATAGCTCATTATTTCATTTGTTGTTGTTCATACAAAGAGCAGTACAAATACAGAATCCAACCCCAATCAGAAGCATATAATGTAACCAATTCTATCAAGTATTTGAAGTGTATTTGGCCGTGAATTGGGCCACCTCCGAGGCAGGATTTGTGTAAATACTGAACAAGCGAGAGGAACCGAAGAACTAATGTTTTAGGTAAATGTCCCTAGGCAAGTTCATGGAACGGAAAAGTGGATTTCTACAACCATTTCTTTGTGCGCAGAACATCCATGACGGTCACAATACACTACGTCATCAATGCTGCAACTTGTCTGCCCTCTTCTTATCCCAGTACGGCAAATGATACGCTTCCGGTCTGCCTTGCTCGGAACGTACGGGCGTACATCCAAGGCTTACGTCACTTCCTGCCATAGTAAACCATGGAGTCAATTATGTCTGGACTGTAGCTGTAGCACGACCTCTATGTAAAGCACGTGCGAGCACTGGACCGTGAAATGGTCAAACTGTAGTCAGCTGGTCAGGGCAAAGATCGGTAGGGCGTAAGTCATGGTTGTACATAGTACACTAAGTACAGCCTAAGTTATGCCCCGACCATTGGGAAACTAACATTTGGAATATCATATGCGCTCCAAGGCCATTACTGGAATGTGTTGTCAGCATAAAGCTGTTCTATTAAGGCTATTGTTGTTTTCCTGTTCTAAATGTTGTACCCAATGCAGCATATCCTTTCTACAAGCATATGCATGTTAAAGTTGATTTTATTTTACAAAATCGTTAAGTTAATAAACAATGTAACACGGCTAATTTAATGTCCAACATGCTACTTCCGGATATAGACACAACATGTCAGTAGTTTCCGTTTGGAATTTCCAGCGAGTCCGGGGAGTCATACGTTATGCCATGTTTCATAGGTTATGCTCAATGTTTTCTTAAAATTCCCTGAGAAGATAACAATTTTAATATCTTTTATCTTTCAGCATTCATCATTTGTATTCTTCTACTGATGAATACATTTTTGCACTTCGCTAAGTGTGAATAAAAGAGATATTGAATTTTATATTCGCATTTATAAAAATACCATTAATTTTTAATAGAAAGTTGATACTCTTAGTATTTGCCCCACGGTTTTAATTGCCGATACTTAATCGTTCGACGGTTGGTTGGGTTTTCTCGAAACGCTTTCTCTGCATTCATCGACGAATGGTTTGGAAAGTATTCCTATAGTGGTGGTATTGGGTAATCGACAAGGGAAGAGTTGTAATGTTATCAATTGTGAAATAGTAATGAACGAGTGGAATCGATCCCAATAGATTTTGCGTGGTTAAACTCTATATAGAACCCGAAGAATAATAAATAGAATTACTAAAAATGTAAATTATGCAGTATTTACCATAGTTAATATTTATAAACATGGAATCTGCAACGCCATACGATCGTCATCCACTATATAATAATATTATTTAGAAAACGTATGTAAATTGTATTACGTTATTCCAAAAAAATATTTTCCATTCAATCTCAAATCAGTATTAAGTAATTATTACTGAAGTATATCCTACTAATGCTAGTAACTGTATAAATCCTGAAGATGTCGGCAATTTGCCGACGAAACGTTGATTTTTTTAATGGGATGTTTTTCGGTGTGTATGTTTATTTATGTAATATAATAAGAGCGTTGCAAACTAATTATTTACTATTAGATAACGATAGAAAGGTACATAGATCAGTTTGTGTTCAAGTAATAACACGGTTTGGTGACATACTTTATCGCGGGATAAAAAATAAAAAGTAATTAAAATATGAAAATATTTAAAACTATCGCACATGCGGAAATTGCAGTTTGTAGCACCAGACACTTGTGAAGACAAATCAAATGTACATACTTTCAGATAAAATACCCTATGTCAATAAACTTATTGTATGCCTTTAGTGTAGATAGACTGTCTAATTATTCCCTCATGAAGAAATACGGCACCCTTGTTTTGTTATGGTTATACTCTGATTTAATAGTATGATGTAGTCATTCTAGGTTGCTTTTTACACGTGAGGAACAACGCTGGCATCCAAAGCTCATCACGTGCTAAAATAATCTTGTTGTTTTTTTGGTACAGTTTCCTACACATATAACATTTCAAACAACATTATTTAACAAAACGAAATGCATATTAGTTACACAAGGCATTTTGGAATGACACATTGTGTGCCCATGCATGTGTTGTGCCTCGTACGAGGAACATATCTATTGCGTGGAGGACGTTACGTGCAGATTGACTTCTATACAGTTAAATAGACTTGACGTATTCTAAACTTTATAACTTCACAAGCAGGAATGGTTTAGTAGGTAGGTACGAAACTCGAGATCAGGGTCCCGTTTCAAGACCCTCTTGTATGCACTAAGATAACATAGGGCTATCATAGATATGACGAGATAGACAGATAGAGAGAGAGAGAGAGAGAGAGAGAGAGAGAGAGAGAGAGAGGGAGGGATATATATTCGATAGATAGATAGACAGAGAGAGATAGGTAGAGAGATAGGTATATATATAAATATGTAGGTAGGTAGATACGATTACATTGTTAAATGTGTCTTCTGTAGGTATCTCAGAATTATGAGCCTACTACAACCATTGTAGAGTATTGAACAGGATTGTAGTCTTGTACCTTCCATTTAAATCTTCTGAAGTTGTCAAATTTGTTGAGGAAAATCTAAAGTTTATGCACGATTTAGCAGGTGCTACGTATTAGTCATCCTCTGTCAAAGATCCTGGATCCGCCACTGTAAAGCTCTATCTATATATATTACATATGAACAACAATAACAAATAGCATGTATGGTATGTAGCACAATACTATTTCCCCTTTTGGAAACTCTCAGCTGTTTCACTTGAAAAGATACACAATCCCCAGCATGCAGTTCTACATCCGACAAGCTGTCTGTAATGGCGGTACGCAGCTTAACATGGGGATCATTTTGATTTCAATCCATTTTGATTTAACGATCGTTCAAGAACTAGAGAGTACATTAGCTTTAGCGGAGCTCGGTAAGTGTCGTTTCCTTAAATTATTTTTCAATTTTGCGCTTTGTAAACATACCAAAACTTCACTATCAGGGTCTACTGTTATGCAAGCCATACCACTAGGCTTACCAGTGTCAATGGGGAGATAACTCTTAAGAGGTTTAAAGGGACGCAACTGTGACTTACTGGAAGAGGTTATGTGTCCTACCCTCCGTATTCTGCTAGAGTTCCTATAAATCAATGGAAACAATAACACATTCATATGAAGTACTACGCTCCGCACTGAATCCTCATCGTAAATTACGTAGTGAGCGACTGAAATTGATAATTCTACCATAGATGAGCTCCATAAAACATAGAATGTGCAACATCAACCATGTCATAGATGTTGTAGTTTCTACGTTTTATCAATCTGGTCTACGGTGAAAGAAACTGGTCTAATGTTTGATGCTGCATTTACATTTTCAGTGGCTCACTCAACATGTAGGTCTATGTAGAATGGCGCAGATTCAAAAATAGAGTGTCGCCACATAATAATGCTGTACGTTTCTGATGTCAGTTTTCAATGGGGTACCCGGAGATTGTAACTTCCAAACTGCACGTTGAGAAATCCGTACTGTCTGATATTGACGCTTCTTTACTAAAATTATAGGAGTGACTAGAATGCCATTAGAAGAATGTTCCTAAGGTACTGATATTCTAGAATCACGAAAACCTTTCTTGATGTCAATTGTTATATTTAATTTTTATTTGAAATGACTTTACACCAAACAAAACATATGTTGATATATGATAATGATGCGCACTTGTGCAATTGTTATATATGGCAGTTTAAGCCATGGATATTCTTCACTTGACAACAATTTATTTACAGTAAATTACAAAAGAGATCAACTATAAATGCATAAACCAGCATGATATTTATCTATCACAGCACTTCACTTAAGTACTCCGTTTCACACAACGCGCGCATTCTCGTGAACGCCGTCGTTAATTTCAGACGAGCAGATGGGAGGCCCGGTGAATTGTATGTATCATAAAGGCGCCATTGATTTTTAGAAAACCATTATGTTTGATAACAAACCACGAAGTGAACGATCAGACACGCATCACGAGAACCAACAGGCTTTTGCGATAATGACGCGGCGACACACAAAATGCTATAGTGACCGAAGTTACCAGTTCACCTACTTCCGGTGTGCATGTATGGGAGGTTACTCGGAACAATCTTGTGGGGACCCGCTAATGAAAATATCGATGTTTATGATTTTCCAATGCCACACGTGTTGAAATTACACAGAATTACATCGAAATTAAGTTAAAACGTTCGTAGATTGCATCATACGTGGAGGTTATTGATTATTATATGAATCATATCCTATTTGAAGGTCACGAAAGGATTCTAACATTTCCAACATGGCCGCCAGTGTCTTCTGATTTCCATCTTCAATTAATTTACTATATCTAGTCCATCATATTAAATTTCCAAAATAGTCTAGCGAAGTAAGTATTAATAATATGGAAATGCAATTCTACACCTGGGAAAGTTTTACTCGGGAAGGGGAGGTAACCGTGGAGATGACCCACGTGCCGTTATTAGCTGGACCTGGCTGGTGTATCTAACTCGCAATATTACCAAATTATTTCATTAAATGAACGAATGTGCATATTTAGAATCTTCTTTCTATGTAGTACTTCTAAACCAAATAATTCGAATGTGGCTTTTCTGCTACTTTCTCAGTATGCGCGTATATGTTGTAACGCAGAATGCGCAGCAGTTAGGTTGCCCAACTTCCGGTAGACAGTTGGGGCAGCGCTATCTAAGGATGCTAAATTATTCTTAGGCATTATTAATTACTCATCACTACATGCGTCTCTAGATGAGATCTCAATTGGAGTAGACTAGAGCAAACACAACAAAGTCGGGGGTATGGAAATAAAACTAGAGATCTGGCTCCGAGATTACGAAAAACTTTTTGCGTACGATGCCATGCTAAATCTTTCTTCACAAATCCCCGTATAATATTTGAGCTTGAGTATGAGATCGTACTCAACTATTTAGAATGGAAATAAATGTGCCTCGGGATACATGGAATCTTTCTGGACCGACGTCAATGACACCGTATCACCCTTGAAACCTGGAAATAACTAACAGTGTCGGAACTACTGCAACAGCTGATCGCAAGATACAGTTGCGCCATAGCCCATTATATAGAAAAGTTTATAATTTGAAACGATTTACGCGTATCCTAAAATCTGCGTCTGTAGAATGACCTCACAGTTCCTGATCTGCAGATAACTCTGCGCACGCTGCTGATGGGATGCGGGATAACTCCACCGCCGAGTGACAGTTGGTAGAACCCTTATTGACCCTCAAAGCGCAGAACCTGAACTAGGCTCCTGTCTCCGGACTGGGAATTAGGTATATGGGGTTAACAAATCAGACAATTAAATACCATTGCCACACCACCTCCCCCGATCTGTTACGTTCATTCGGAGTACTTCGCGACAATTCGGACGGCAATCATGGTAGGTGTGTCCGTGGATAACGACTGTGCTTATTGTCTCATGAATAAAGCAGGGAGGTAGTAATCAGAATGTACAGTGATATTGAACATGTCCCTTGTCTCCTATACCAAATAAACAAGTGACATAATTAAAATCGAAAAAAGGCGTGTAATTTGGACAGTATCCAGTTTGCTTGTCCTTAATTCTGGTTACTAGTATATTTCTGGTAACGATAATTACTGTTTGTAAAATTGAGGTGATAATATTACGTACAAGTACAGACAAGTCGCTGATTATATAGTGAGATTGGTCTTATTCCAGTTCAATAGTAGAACCAAAGTAGACCAAACATGTTCATGAATATGTAATATATAGAATAAAAGCACAGTATCATATTATAGAAACATGTTTTTCCGTTAGTCATAAAAAAATTGCCGACGACGGGCTCGACTCGTCATGTGACTCGTGCATCCAGCTAATACGATAGAAAGCCATTTACACAGGAATACTGTAATCCACTGATATGGTCTTATTTTATATCACTGAGGATAAAATTCGTGTGTGGCGCATTTGCGTCGTAGCGTACACATCTATACTTGCACATATTAATTATTTGTGTCGCACTTTGATCTTCATTGGATTCACATTAGATATGGAAAAAGAACGTAGAGCCTCACTTTGAGATGCAATGTAGTGTAAGATGAAACTTCAACAATCCATTCATTCCGTACAATCACAGCTATATATACTAATATTTCATTGACTAGTTTCTAAAGGCATATTTTCACGGTTGTTTGGCCTAGATAATGGCCAAACGAATTTCTGTCTGAGACTATTTACGTTTGATTTGTACACCCAAGAGTTGTTATTTACTGGTATACTAAGTCCCCAACACTTCACTTGATATTTATAATAAATTTCATATTTTATAATAATTATTTGTCAGGACTAATAATGATATTGTCTTTGATGTATTCATGATATATGAGAATTATGTCCCCTTGCATTAATACAAAGAAGGATGGAGAACTAAGATTGTTCAGGTTGTTGAGATTGAATTTTGCCTACCGTACAGCGGTAGAAAAGTTTTTGGAAGTACAAACATGATTAAATGTATGTCAAGTGAATGTACTTTTAAGTTGTAGCTAAGAACTAGTCAAACACGGCCATACATTTCTGTGATTGTATGCCTTTAATGTTCTATTCTCGTCATTATCCTATTCTTCTTCTTCTCATTACCTCAGTTAAAACATTTGTCAAAAGATAATATTCAATGGCGTCAGAGTGGATTGGGGCAAATGAGGTTGGAGAAGGGAAGCATGACAAGAATTTGGGCATTACATTACAATCCATTACAATTTTCAAATGCAGACACACCAAACATTCGTCTATTTAAGACTTCTTTCCACAAATGTCTCTCTCTCTCTCTCTCTCTCTCTCTCTCTCCATCTCTCTCCATCTCTCTCTCTATCTCTCTTTCATATTATTATCTACTAATGTCAGTATTATTAATATATCATCTGCCTACTATTATTCACAGCCCATTGGGTCAACATAACGACATGTTATGAACGGTGGCCGTGTCGTTTCTCTGTGCTTGGACTGATTTGCAGACACCTATGAGATTCACCAGCCTCGTGTCCCGATGTGAACCTAATGAACGCATAGTTGAAGCATGCTCAGCAACAAAACGGCTATTATGCGGTGCCAATCGCGACCGCGCCGAAGATAATAATCAATATAAATCTATAACGACGCGGCTAGGGTTGCTATTAACCGTGGCGTTAAACTTCTCACCTAATTTGATTACAGTCGGCACGGCGAGTCTATGGCAAACCACCAGCGGAGCTGATGTCAAGTAGGGGATGGTTATTAGGCAGGGGGAGAGAGAAAGAAGGGAGGGTGAAAGAGAGAAAGAGAGAGAGGTGGAAGGAGGGAG
>JAULBP010103273.1:0-10698 GCA_032355345.1 Lepetodrilus pustulosus
TTGGTAGCGCTCTCTTAGCAGTGTATTAGCAATCGGCAAAGAGAGCGCTACCATTCTCTTAGTGGATACGAGAGCTTCGTGAAAGGATACCCAGATCAGCACTCAGACAGATAACAACTTGTACATACAAAAATACAGTCAGCTATCGGCACCGTTACCACGGTGTACTCTGCTCATCCACGCCCACTGACAGACAGGCAGTGAGTAGTCTAATGTTTGTATTCTTGAAGCGCTGTCACTAATTCTGTCTCCAAAGTAATACAAACGTGGCCTTGCTTGGAGCATATTCGATATTACCTTATTGCTTTACTTCCTTTCAATCAGTTTCTTGAAAACTCCACATTGTAGTGCTTGTACGTATTAAATTGGCACACTTATAGCCCTGTATATACAGAGCTACCGTAGGCACTTCAATGCCTATTCACTGAAATACTCAATATTAACATTTAACAATATTGGTACTGACGATTATGCATAGAAAGTTGAAGTAAACACTTGTCTAATAAGGTTCCTATTGCCACGAGCACGCACAGTTGAAAAGAAAGTGAACGGACGGTATTGGAAAGGGAGTTAGCTGTCAAAGATAAATTTGCCCCTCTAGGGATCAAAGCTAAATGCGTTATTCAGAATGCGACTAGACAATGGCGTAATGTCTTGTTAGCTGGCTGGCGGAATCTGTCAGCATATAATGCAGTTCGTGTCATTTCCCAGCTGTCGATCTTGTTCATTGACATGCACCTGGATCGTGTAATCCAAACCACATTATATTCTTGAGTAAGTGATATCCTGACGTCCGGTCTCTATTGGCGTTATAATATCTCAACGACAATACATGGCATCTATCATATACATACGCATGTTGTTATCAGGGATACGTGCGTTTTTTTACGTCCAAGTTACGATCTTAAAGGTTATGCTCAATATCATACCATACGAGTAGGATTGCAAAAACATCGGAATCGCACAGGAAATAGCTAGTAAATATTATTGGTATCGATTGATGGTATCGACTTTTCGTATCGATCAGCATGAATGATTGCTCCAATTCTCAAGGGTCTGTGCCCAACGTTCATTAATCCCCTGATAAAACCAGCAATCCTCACAGGGGTTTACACGTCTCTCCTCCGCCTGACCCGTCTATTCACGTGGAACTAGATTATCGCCAGAAAGTCGTCATTACATTGAAAGTCCGCAGCGTTCATCTGCACTGGAGACCCATACATTCCGTACTCGCTGTAGAAACTCCGGATCAAAAGAGAATAACAACATACTGGTATTACACGAGTCTAGTATAGCCTACGGTCGTGACATACTTTACTTATTAAAGTGTTTCAGAAACTACTTGAACATCTAATCACAACACGTGCTTCACCCCTATGCCTGTATTTCGATCCTTTCCCATAAGATCGATGACAAGAACTAAATTTCGTCGGTGCATCGAATTTTATATTTGCTCTGAGAACGTCCTACGAACAGTGCTATTATAGAAGACTTTGTGCGATCTAATACGGATCTGGTGAAGGTTGCGCTGGTCCAAAACGTGAGACATTTGTCAATTGTGTGTGTGTTTACGGAGGTGTGTACAGGTCGAGACACCTGGCGCAACACAGCTGGCACGGAGTTCATACTTCGCACGAACACTAAACAAAATCTACAACAATCTGCGATTATTTCGATTTTCAGAACGTGATAAAATCGCCAGCCTTCCATTTACGTCGATCCGTATCGAATGGTAGCATAGTGTGTGTAGATCTACGTCGTGTAGGTGAATGACCGCTGAGTGTTCCCATCATTATGTATGGTCTAAGAAAGGCCCTGTGCTGGACAATCCACTTATTTTTTTTAATCCCGTACCTGCAATATTACATGGCTTCTCTGTCCAGTGGTCTCTACTGGCCATCCCTTGAAAGTGGGTATGCAGTTGTTCGGCATGTCTATAGACTATCATGATATGTTGACTGGCTTCATTGTGCAGTTACCCCGATCATAACGGTTATCTTGAACTGTCGCGATTGTTGAACTGATACTATGGTAGATTGCTATTACGTCGAGTCTAGTCGGGATGAGCTCTTCAGAAAGTTCATGCCTATCTGTTATTATTAGATTTGCAATGTTGATGCAACAAATTAACAAATAAATCAGAATTTCAGATATGCATTTAGTTTATAATATACCAAAGCTTTAGACATTTGACTTAACATTTGTATTATAAATTATATTAATTCGTACTGCTATTGCCATTGCTCCAACCTCATGGCTTAATTACATTAAATTTGCATTATTGCTTATTGTCGCTTTATAAATATAACTCTGCATGCATATATTCTAATACTTATTATTATTACTACTACTACTACTGATCATGAAGAACCTTTCGGAAGCGTAACTTCCGCTGGCTCTGCAATAAAAGTAAGGACATGGTCTCAATGGTCGAAGCATCCAGTCCAATGACTTAACATGTAGTACATAACATTTGAATAATGTGCTTCTCTTGGCCATACGGTTATCGCCGTGTGTTTGTAAGCGATACAACCTATTAGTCTATATCTATATATTGCGGTCCTTCCACGATACTAAAATGAACACTCTCGGCAACATCTCACGTACTATGAATCAAAACGACCACATTCGATCGAGAGGAATTCGTGCACTCCTTTCAGCTGTAAGTTATACCTCTTGCTATCCACTTCTCTGTATCTCGAGCGGAGACGTGTGCTGAGGGGGGACTAGACCATCCACTTCAAACAGATCTAACTGATTGGAACACCCACTGGGAGTAGGCATCGATGCGGGACGAAGCAAGACCAATTTAGCATTGTAAAGCAGCATTCTCTACATCAGATCGAAATCTCAAAGGTATCCCTAACCTAATGTATTTTATCCGGGTAAAAGACATTCAAAAATACCCTAAGTACTGGCTAGGGCAATCGGTAGTTGTGATGTAAGGGGACCTGAACGCCAACTATGCTACTTCCGCCCGTCAATGTTCCAGAGTTGTCTTCAGTCAAGATATCAGTATTGATGTTGGTCAGCGATATTCCACCGTATCTGGAATTGCGAGTTCACATCAGATACAACAGCTACTATGTACGAGTTTTGTACTGATGTTGACCAATATGAAATCTGAGTTGAATCTGGAACTAGATCGTTTATTGCAAGCAAATATTTACAGGGTCTCTGATAAATGTGAGATTTCCATCCTCTGGGTTCCTTCGATTAACGGCGTTTAAGTGACCGCAAAGTAATTATATTTCCAAGCATGGTACTCTTCTATTATCGCCACAGTCTATGCACACAACAACAACACAGATTTCACCTCTCGACCAATGAACACGCACGCGCATCAAAGTCCCAGCGGGATGACGGTCAGCCTTACTAACAGACATCCATCAACGATGAATCTCGACGATAGGATCATTGATCGATTGCTACTAGGAACTGACATTCATATTGATTGATTGGGACCTTTTCTATCAATTCTTTTCTTTTTGTAACAAGTGTGCCATAATCCTTCCCTTTCTTGCGGTGATGTACCGTGTCCACAAGATAGTTCTTGCAGAACTTGTGTGTATTGGTGTTCAATATAATCTAAAACATTGAAGTGTGCTTATGTATGCATCTACTCTACTTTCTTACTTAAAACGACGTTACACAATTAATACGAGATTAAACAGTCTTCGAACATTCTATTCCATTAATCTATTATGACGTCAGTACTTTCTTGGCAGTATAAATAAACTATGAACATATATCACATAACAATTTAAACGTTGAAGATTACTCATAGACTGATTCCCATGATTATAGGAGTTGCAGCTGAATGTTTTAAACACGGATATTCATAAGAATAATATCATCGCATCGACACCTTAGCATGTAGTCCGTGTCAATGCCCAATTCAACTTTCGACCTGCTTACTTTCCATTTTCTACTTCCTCAGTTTACTTTATGTGTTCACTTCCCACCTGGGTACTTTCAGTTTCCACTTCCCATCTGTTTACTTTCCATTTCCTCTTCCAGTATTCTGACCATACAATAGTTCCACATCTACCACGCCAAACTGCCATTCAACTTGACCTCCATTTGCACACGGATTATTTGATTACAAGATATGTTTCTGTTTCGATGTTCATGTTCGACGACCCTGGACATATATTTGACAGCAATGACAACATGCTACTGTTGGGCTGTTGTTCTACGGAACGATCGTAGATATACGATTAACGTAAATCACACCTAAACTGGTGTTCTAGTGTTTCATTTCCCCGTGATGCATCTCTGAATGCTAACCATATTGCGTTCCAGGTTAGAGATTACATACTAATATATGCATTTTACCATTCTGGGTCTACCATGTGCAATTTGTTCAGGAATTGCAATAATTTATACGAGTTTCTTAGAAGGTGCTTGAGTATGTTATACATTATTCACGCCATTCGCGAGTGTGTATTCAGGAGATGCGTATTTAAAGCCTATTAAACGAATTACTTAACACTTGCTGGATAACGCCCGTTATATAATAACAAGCGGCATGCACGTGTCGTCTTAGGTATGTGAATGACGAGTAGGGGAATTGATATTAAATGGCGGATATGACAACAAAGTACTTTTAAGAACATATCAAGATCACAGATATGGGTCTAGGCAATGTCGCACGTGTGTGGGCAGAGAAAACAACACAGTTTTATATAACCTTCACCTGCTAGAATTGCTCATTCCCTCTGCAAGTCATTAACGGAGTTCGACTCTTCTTCAACTTCTGTATAACGGTTCACAGCACGCAGGACCTCCATGCCATTTCCTACAGCAAATACGATGCCTCCGTAACCAATTCTGTGGTTCATCAGCATGAAAGAAGCCATAGTGCGGTTATAATTCGTGACATTAGGAAAGAATAGGTTTCTTTCCGTGATGTCGACCGTCGGGGTAGTTGCAGTTATTTATGCCCATTGTAATAAAAATGTCAATTACCATCCTATTCTATCAACTCAGTAACCGCCGATCAGACTTGCATGTACTTTGTATTAAGGTTGATGAGCTTGTACTGTATTAAATTGAAAATAATTTAAGACTAAGATAGAGGACAAGCAATGCTGTTCTTCCGTTTGTCTGTGATTATCTCCTCCACCGGCGGTCTGTCTAGCCTGGCCTCAGTGTTCTATAAGTAGGCAGGTAAATACAACAACTTATTATGGAATGGTATTATATATCTTACGAGTTTACACTGACATGCAATTTTGATGAAGCCGCATGAATCTCTTGGAAAAGTAGTTAAACATTGCACAGTAATAACAACAAAAAAAGGAAGCTAGGTTTCCTGTTCAAGACTGCTAGCAAAATCTCACCATGACTCTGGCAGGATATGCAAGGTGAAATTGTCCTGCCAGTATCGTGTTGAGATTGTTAGGATTCTGGAGCAAGACACATAAGGTCTTAGCTGTGATTGGCTTCTGAAATTATCATCAAATTTGATACATTGCTGTACGAGTTTGTACTTTTGGTTCAACCTGGGTGGCTTAAAGAGTAAAAAACACTCCGAACTATGCTTTGGAACCAAATTGAGGGAAATGATTCAGAATAAGTGTAAATCATCCGTTGGAGAAAATTGTGATATTATATAAAGCCCAAAGGATACCAACAAGAATAAATCAGTACCGCCGGATGATGACGGCTAGCAAAGCTGCATATGTGCGCCGTGTACACGGTTATTTTCAGCTTATATAAAACCTGGTTCATATAGAATTACATCATTGATGAAGTTCCGAAAAAGTCTGAACATTTCCTAATCCCATGTGCTATAAATATATAACCTCGCAGAAACAGACACGATATAATATTGCATAATTGGTTCAAAGTAAACACACGTCCAAGCACATGAGAGTCATTAGCGTAAAACTATTGGAGCTTGTACAAGTAGTAATTGATTTTATGATCTGTCGATCAATCATCGAAAGACGGTCTACATTGGAATGGACCAAATATAATTACGATGGTCATATTGACTCATTACCTCCCCTCTATCCGTGGCATTGACACCACGTCATATACCTACCTACTGCAACTATAACACAATCAATTTAACAAATAGCAGGGGATTCCAAATTACACGATATCAATCATACCATAGTGCACTTGATGCCTAAGTCAATGATATTCAGATGCTAATAAAGAACAGCGTCTTGTAAAAGCTGGCGATTTTTCTGACCATTTCTATTAATTTGATTATATATAGATCATACATAGAAGACGATAATTTTCTAGAATCATAGGTTAGTAACATTTTACATTGCTGAAATTAATTAGCGTTCATATATATATATATATATATATATATATATATATATATATTGCACGTCTCATCTTTCCCCCACTGCCATAAGCGTACAGAATACCAAAAACTGGTGTATGGTGCGCCATATAAATGCATATATTATTATTATTATTATTATTATTATTATTATTATTATTTATTTTGTATCTTATGTTGTAAAGCGCTTTTGAATAGGCTATAAACATGAAAAGAGGACCATATAAATATGGTATTTATTATGATGATTAATATTATGATTAGTATGATTATTATTATTATTATTATTATTAGTAGTAGTAGTAGTAGTAGTAGTAGTAGTAGTAGTAGTAATAGTAATAGTAGTAGTACTAGTAATAGTAGTAGTAATAATAATAATAAGAACAACAACAACACATTCATTTTACCACTACAATATACGGTTTAATTGCAGTCGAAGATCCAATTCTGTTAGTGGGTGGTGAAACCTCGGATATTTCTATGATCGGCCCAAGTGGACTTGCAGTCGATATTGCTATCAATAACATCAACGGCCTGGACTTCAACCTTCAGAATGGAAAGATCGTCTACAACACCGTGTTCAAACTCTTCGAAACTGATCTGGACGGAACTTCCCAGACAGAAATACACGACTATAGTCAGTTCAAGTTTTATTTCAATCTTAGCAAGTTTCAACGTTTCGAATTATCTATTTTAACATTAGTTTAACTGTTGTGGTAATTAACTGTTTCCAATCCTGCATTCCAACAGCATTAATTCGACGGTTTAATGGAAATCTGAACAGCTGTGTACGGACACTTGAAGCAGACAATTATTTTGTTTTCATGGCATACACTCAACTATATTAATGGTTGTTTTTTACTAGTTCTTAGCTAGAACTGTAAAGTACATTCTCTTGGCATACATAAGCTCATATTTGTACTTACTAAAACCTTTCCACCGCAGTATGGTTGACAAAATTCCACTGCAACCCCACTTTAGATTGAATCGAGTGTATAAACTATGGTCATGACAACCTGAATGTAGTCGTATTTCTTTTGCTTCCTTATAGTAATGCAAGGGGGAATAACTCAAAGTGGTACGACTAAAATTTAATACGTCACGGCTACGTTTCCTTCAAAGATCAGTTGATGCATCAGAGACAAGATAATTAGAGTTAATTGGGTAACATGTATTCATATAACATACGAAATGTGTGATATCTATCGAGATTTTGGAAATACGTTCAACTTTTGGGTGGACAAGTCAAACGTAAGTAATTTCAGATAGACATGTGTTTGTCCATTATTTAGTCCAAACATCCGTGATAGTATGCTTATAATTTAATTTCTTTTGGTTATTTATAGGATACTAACCTCGCTTCCATTTCGTATCAGATGTATGCCCTACGTTACTTTAGCAACTCTTAGGATAACAATTATATCAAAACACACTCGGGTGATATTCTCTAGACCTCCACTGTAGTCAGAACAATAGGTATATATAAATATTTTTTTTAAATTTTTTTTGTATTAAAACCAGCCAATGTCCTTCACGTGCTTATGATCTGCGCGTTATTTGCAATTTGTATCGACATTTGGATATATCACTCGGACACAAATTTGAAGTTTCTATGCACACGTACTAAGTACATAAGTATTTTAGCCCTCTCTCCTTCCTAGACTAATTCACCATTTTCCGCATGCGAGAATGCGTGGATGCATTTTCCGTAACTTTCAACAAAGTGGCTTACGGAAACGGCAGATAGGTCTTCGACTCGAATACTATATGTTATCAACTTTCACAAAACAAATGTTAACACTAAGTCTTCTAACTACGGTATATTGAACAAGTATCCACAGACTATAGACAAAATGAGTACACGAAACGGCATAGAATTCTATCTATTTATTAAATTTCAAGATAGCGACAAATTGATTGGTACGTCTCTAGTCGCGGAAGGAGGATGGTGGATGAATAATGCCTGCACGTTCTTCAGATCCACAGAGAGTCCAAAGTCCAGAGATAGTTGGAGGTGACGTCTACTATGGCCTAATGGACGGCGGGATTTACAAGTATAATGGCAACCAAATAGAAAACATCATCACGTCCGCCGAGAATGAAAACAGAGGTGTGCACGCGATAGCAGTCGATACCACTGAAGGGTATGTTGACATCATATCATTGCTGTAGCACCAGCCAATTAATACATGCATAATACGTTATCTTGGTTGTTATTTGAGTGAATGAGGATACCGCCTATGTTATTATCGTTCGTAAATGTTTATGTATTACACGAGGCACTTTCGAGTGTAATACTAACATTAGTGAAATATAATGATATGGGCGATATCCTCATACACTCGTATAAATCGAATTTAATCGAAACTAACTACGTTTTCAATTCTTTAAAACTTACTCGGAATTAGTCGTCATGTATAAGGAAATAGCTGTGAGTCATATTGTAAATAATATAGTTCTTTGGCATTCCACTTTTGACATTTCCAGGAAATTTGGATATGTATCAAGAACAGCAAACACTTGGGATAATGTAATCTCAGTAGCATATAGCAGTAAGCTTTCCTTGTACGTTCACCAGATTTGTTCAACGGGCGTAGGATATGGTAGTCCACGTCTTAGCACTATATACCTCCCCCAAATCTATCAACTTCAACGATGCAATTTCGGGCGAAACGTTTGGTTCTACGCGTTCGTCCACCTGTTCTGTTCAACAGCAAACGTAACTCGTCGCTGAGCGAAAACCGTCCCCAATGTCTGAGACTCCAATATTAATGGTTGCCACACCATCGAACACTTAAACGTCGATGCGTATGTTTCAATGTGGACCGAAATAAGGCCTTTCTTGTTTGTATTTCGTCGTGATGAATTCGGTTGCTTATTGTCTGCGCAGAAATATCCATGATGACTCAGATATGATTTCCATTCTATCATCAAGTGAGTGGTATATGATGTAAATGGGTAACCTACCATTATATAAATATCAATCTGGTTTTCAGGCTGGCCATTCAACAGTTCATTCACTACTAGAATTATACGACAATATTTGCAATGCACTCGATAAAAAGGAAGACTATCTTATGGTATTTTGCGACATGTCAAAAGCATTCGACAGAGTATGGCATCGTGGACTAATAGCTAAACTAGAAACCTTTGGCGTTCAAGGTCAACTATTAAATTGGTTCAATAGTTACATAATGAACCGTAACCAAAAAGTATTCGTAAATGGAGCACTTTCTAATGCCGTGTGTTTGAATGCTGGTGTACCCCAAGGTTCTGTTTTAGGGCCCTTTCTTTTCAATGTGTACATTAATGATATTGCCAATGATCTTAACTGTACTACGAGACTGTTTGCTGATGACACCTGTTTAGGCGCATCCAATGGAGACAGACAAATAATGCATACAACCTTGAATGTAAACTTAAATAATATTAACATCTGGGCAAGTAAATGGTTGGTTTCATTTAATAAAAAAACCCAGAAGCATTACTATTTTCATTGAGAAGAAATACTGACAACATTGAACTAACATTCAATGATAAAATTATTAAAAATGTTTCTACTCGTAAACATCTAGGAATAACATTCTCGTCTGATGATAAATGGTCTTTTCTGACGCTGTTTCCGGGCACATTGTTTCAAGTGTTTGGCTTGTAAGAGACGACCGAGAAACCCAACTATTAATCTATAATCAGCTGATAATGACACAATCCTTTCTCCTTTTCCCCCCAGCAATTTTGCTGTCGTGCGCGATCGGATGGTTAAAACTAACCTTCAGTGTGGTGATGATGACTGTGATGACTCGGACTCTGATGACTCTGATGATGACTCCAGCAATAGTGTAGTCGTGCGCCATCGAAGATTTAAAACTGACTTTGATTGTGATGATGATGATGACTCGGACTCTGATGATGATGACTCTGATGATGATGATGATGTCGTTGAAATAATTTATGGTGACGTTTTTCACAAACATTTGTGGTAAGTAAAGAGCCCGTTGTTGAGTACTCATGGTATGAGTGTATGACATTATATATGAATTCTGAGAGATGATCAGGATATATGTCCTGAGGTACACGAATGTGTTACCTATTAAAAGATCATGTACATCACGGTCAAAGGTCATCTCATGTTCTGATACAACTACTAGTATGATTTTATTTTTCAAATGAGCTAGAAATATTATATTTTTGT
The DNA here is from genome assembly GCA_032355345.1 of Lepetodrilus pustulosus. NCBI lineage: Eukaryota > Metazoa > Mollusca > Gastropoda > Lepetellida > Lepetodrilidae > Lepetodrilus > Lepetodrilus pustulosus. The sequence goes on from JAULBP010103273.1 coordinate 10,500, forward strand.
GAAAGTAAAAAACACCTAGGCTACCCTCTGACAATGGTGGGCACCATTTTGACAATTAAACAGTTTTACCCTTTGTGTTCACGATATTTATATACAATGGCTGTTCGTGGGCTCACGTGCACCTTTCTCACTGGTGATATAGCCTTTTATGATTGTTGTAGATCTTCTTTCATAGTTATCCCTAATTTGTACTATGTAG
>JAULBP010103284.1:0-10695 GCA_032355345.1 Lepetodrilus pustulosus
TAATAGCAAAATGTTTGAAGACTTTGATTTTAGGCTTGTCAAAACCTCCAATGGGACCTCATTATAGATTTTGAGTGCTACACGTTCTTGTTGAGTATACATGTATCATAATAGGCAAATTGTGCTACTGAATGAATGAGTAACTAAATTACTGTAGATCGAACCCACATACCGTAATTACTCTAATAATTCGAACACCTAAATTAATTGTCAAAAATACGAACAAAACCATTTTCTTTTTAAATCTCAATTTTCTAAATACATGTACATGTATTTGTAGTCATTTTTCAAATTTCCGTTTATAACAAATCCTCTGTTTACTTACAATTTCAATTACTACCATATTTTATGCTGTAAAGGCATACCATACTATCACAGTGGGTTGACTTATATAACGGACCACTTGATCCAAGACTACTTATGCTTGATTTGTCCACCCAAAAAATATTTACTGATTCACTTATTCCCCAACAAAAATTCATATTTTATATGAATTATGGTTACGGACCAATAATTATCTTGTCTTTGATGTATTCAATTTATCTTAACGAAAGTGACCAAACCTTTTCAGTTATCTCCCTTTTCATGTGTATAATAGAACCCAGGATGCAGACCACTATTTTTTTTTCTTTCTAAACAACATATCACATGGTTGTACATTGTGGTGGAATGTTCATTCTAATATACAATGGTGGAAAGGTTTTTGGAAGTGAGTGAGTGAATATGGAGGTTTTTGGAAGTACAAATATGATTTTATGTATGTCAAGTGAATGTACTTTGCTCCACAAGTCTTGCTGAAAAATCTCAATGTATAAAATTTGAGCTCAAGCAGAAAATGATCAAATTATACTCAGAAAGCTTCATACTCTCTGGGCCTGGTCTGGTCTTGTATAGTACCGTAGTGGCAGCCTTATCAGTCAACAGAAAACAATGAATAATTATCCAGATTTTATTTAAATAGAAGCCAAGTTTGTACATCTGTGAATTGTCAATCACATCAACTCTGTGCATATACTTATTACATACACACACAGACGGACATAAGTAAGTTACTTACAGTAGTCAACTAGATACACACACACACAGTACTACACACAGTACTACACACAGTACTCGTGGTACATGTAGTAACACTGGTAAAATATCATGGCACTTTGAGATGCTTCAGTATCTGTGAAAGGCAGAGTATCCTATCATAACTTTTGTTACCAGTATTTCTAAACTTACATGTTTCAGTATGTCTAAATTTACACATTTCTTTCTAATAACTTAAATGTTTCAATATACCGGTACTAGTATAAATCTACATGTCTAAATATTTCTTAAGTTACATGTTTCAGTGTCTCTAAAGTTTCTTTATTTCAGTAATTCTGAAGTTACAAGTATACATTTTTCTAAAATTACTCTTTACATTTCTTTCTAACATAAAGTTACATTAGTTTTAACCTCAAGTTACTATTATTATTAAAAAAAAATCTTTGCAGGATGGTCATTCAACTACAGTATTCCCAATAGTTCCCTAGAATTCCCAACTTAATTCCCATGATTTCTATCTTTTTTCATCTCAATCATTCCCAATATTTCAATAGAATTCCCAACTTCTATCTCGTTCATTGGGTAGTGTGTGCCCTTCCCCAGCCTCTCTCTCTCTGTGTGTCTACTGGTACATCAGTATACTTCCTTTACACTGTACACTGCTGGCACTGGAAACATGTCAATAAATACAGGATGTGTAAGTGGAGAGTCACGACAGTCGTACAGACATACCAGACATATTTAATAGTAATGTATATAATAATGTAAAATAGTGATGAGGTACTGATGGTAAAATATATGTGTAAGATTGCACAATATTGCGATTTGCAAACGGGGCGGCTTGTAATTTCTGAAACATTTTCTGCAACAATATTACGCAAAATCCATCTGAACAAGAATCTACTTATGGTAGTAACAGGGATAGAAATTAACCCAAGTAGCCCACTAGCCCAGGTAATTTCTCTCAATGCTAAAGATATCCTAAAGGCTTGTAGCAATTATTATTTATTTTTGTAAAAATAATTTGTATTTTTTATTTGTATATCTATTTGGGCTAGTATGTTTTAAAGGTAAATTTCCATCCCTGATATACTTGTTATTTGGCAATGCCGTGTTTACAGCATATTTTAGTTCTGGAGTATTGTCATGTGTTAACTAAAGCTAGCTTTCCACAATAACGGATAAGACATGGCTAGTCTTACCTTTAATAGTGTGGGTTTTTTTAAAACAACTCTCTGCTGGTTTAGTTAAAATTACTGCCATAATGGGCAGCTATTAATGCCTCCAGTAGAATGAATGTTAAGATAAATTGGCTAGAAAATCAACGATTAATTTTCTTTGGCCTAATATAGAAATTACATGCTCGCAAGCCACTGTGCAATCCTTTCTTACAATTAGAAAGTTCTATGTACAAGTACATGGTATGTGCAAACTAAAGTACATTTGTATTTCTCTTCTCCAATAAATTAAATTCTGTCCTCTGATAAGATTACTTTGAGAGCAATACAGAAAGATTACACAATATTAAATATAGATCTACAACTAAATTAATCACAATGCAAAAAAAAGGAGGAAATACATGTAATAAAACCAAAAACAATTTGACAATGTCTAGATAATATTTGAATATGTAAATAGGATTTCCTATTACCCACTCAACTGGTACATTTAATTTTGGTAAAATGTAATTTCTTGGAAAATTTGTAAGTATGGTACATGTTGATTCTGTCAACAATGTCACACAGCAAGTTTTGATCGAGCAATAAGTAACTTACAAGTAATTAATAAAATTTATAATTACATATAAACATTTTCAACCAAACTATTATACTACTATATATACTCAACAAAATAAATTATGGTCCAGCAGATATTTTGAGGTAGCCTCCTATCAAATTTCAGAACTCAGCTCGACAAAACTGGTGCTATCCGTCTTTTGAAATGTGTATACAGTATTCTTCATCTAAAAATAGTACTGGCCCTTAACGAATTTTGTTTCAGTATGGTATAGTTTTTTAAAGGAACATCCATAACAGATAAGAAATTTTAGTCATTTTGTGCTTTCATATCGGTACCATAGTTAACCCTCTCCCTGTTGGAGTAGGCATGGGCACTGCTCTAGAGCATGTCCAATACTGCCTTCAACATGAAGAGAGTTAATAAAAGGAAGTATTGTACACATAACATGAGAAATACTGCAACAGAATCCAGCTGTTAGATATATATTGATTAAAAGAAAGAAGAACGTATGTGATGCCTGTAAACTTTTTTTAAATTATATGCATCCAGTTTTCTGTGACACAGTACTAGGGTTAGTTGATTGAGCGGTTTCTTTTTTTAATGTTTTGCTGCAGTATTTCTATGACCTTGCTGTATATGGTAGCACAGCCCACAACAGGAATATATATCCGAGAATATAAAACTATCTCAGAGTATCTACCAACCATGGCTGTGCAGACCAAATCAAGGGAGATAACTGGATATTGTGTACATTTACAGTTATCCCCATGGATACGAAACTGTGGAGAAGTTAGCTGGTCTAAGAAGTGGGTGTGCAACCAATGTACTAGAGCATGCAAACATTCTGGATTATTAAATAAATGGCAATGTGTCCCTCGTCGTAATTTAACATGTACATTATCAGCAATTGAAGACGTGATAAAGTGCTGACTGCATACAATATACACACCCACACGTCCATAATATTTGGTACAGGAAAAGGTATGGAATACAGACGAGTATACACAATAATTACCTGACTAGACGCAATATTTTGTCCCATCCTAATACTTGATATTATTCCAAACATGGTTAATTATAAACACGATAATCACAATAAACGACAAAACATGAAAATAATGCGACAGACATAAAACATTATTGTGCGAATACTACATATTGAACTCCAGTTATGTAACAGATTGAAATTCATCACATTTCAGTCGTAATGGTCCATTTGAAATCGAGGGAGCGAGTGTTAACACACATGCCTGTTTAGTATATTGTAGACATCTCATACAATGCTGAAAGGGTTAATCAGGCATGGCAACAAACAATTATGATTTAAGCGGAAAACAGAAAACAAGCCCGTGCTGCAGGCTTCAAGCCACATTGTGCAAATAAATCGACACCTGAACAAATAAAATTGATGATTTCCACAGAAAATTGCCATGCCTGTGGTTAATCCTTTATCATGCAGACAAACGAAACTTGCTCTACAGGGCCTTTCCAGCTGTCTCCAGCACAATTAAGGTTAAAAGTATCCAAAGGGACATGAGACATAAAGTTGTAAGTTGACTCAATTCTTTGGATTCTGCTATAATTTTACAGGAAAATTTCCATCTTCAATTCCGCTTCCGACATTCATAATACATCGCTTCCACACAGCGTAATAACACATTGGATTTCATTAAATACACACAAGTTATCATGCACTCATATTTGGACTAACCACAGTCTCATAAGGTGAAAGATAATTGTTAGTATTGCTACTGATCAGCATGAAATGATACGAGCCACCGAGAATAATTCCCTTTTAATTCCCCAGAAACCTAGACTTGTTAGAATTGACTTGCAGCCAAATACTTGGGACAATACTATTTGGGTGAGAAAGTATCAATAATATACTAAAAAAAAATCAATTAGGAGCCAGCGGATTATGCAGGGAAGCTTGCTACTACATTTCAGATTCTCAGCTTGAGGAATCTGGTGCCCTTCTTCTTCCAATGTGTCTGCAAGTTCTTGAAGGGTACCTGGATTCTATAGATGTTTGAAATCTTTTTTTATTGAAAAATAACATAAAGATGAATTTATATAAATAGCTACTGGCTCTTAATATATTTTGTTTAGTACATAATCAAGGTCCCAACTGTCTACAGGAAGAAGCTGCTATTGAAGTTGAAAACAGTAATGTAACAGTTCCTCTATTGCTACTATTGCTAATAATAATAATAATAATAATAATAATAATAATATAATAATAATAATAATGTGCACATTTATATTGCGCCAAATTGAAATCCACGCTAGTAAGCGTGCTCATAATGCTACATTGTTTCCCAGTCAATGGATCGGCGTGCTCTCCCTGGGGAGTATACAATGAACTGAGGCTAGCACGAATACCACCATGACAAGGATACATGTAGATATGATATAGAGTCCTGCTGTCAGAGTGAGGGTACTAAGCAAACGCTGTACTGAAACTGGCTGCCAGTGATTGGACCGCCATGGCCCAGGATATTGTGTACTCTTATACCTCTCGCAGACAGACGACCATACAAACAGACAGACAGACAGACACAGGTCGATGTAATCATGGACTAGATAGTGACCGATAAAATTTTCAAGTTATTTTTGGTCCACCCAAAGCAACGAAAAAAATATTTTTTGGATAGTTTACCTACTAATGGAGCCATTCTGTCCCCATATTCCCCAAACTATCCTACACACAACAACAATGAAGTTCACGGCAGCACTGCAAAATAATGGAATGTTCTAGCAAGCAAGACCTACATCTTGCGACTGAAGTGATCATAGTGAGAGCAAAGTTTTATCATAAAATAGTCAACACTTTCATAGACGTGCTCCGGAATTTATACTATCTCATGCACTCACTATTACCAAATCGTCAGAGAAATGGAAATGTAAAATAATTCTACACGTCTGAATGCATGGGTGTTTATTAGCGCCACCTAGCACGAAGTCGCAAAAAAACATCTAAAGCATGATGTACATGTGTCTAACTTGAGAAGGACCTCTGTAAACTAAACTATTATTGGAGAAGACATTTGGACGGACAGATGAATTTCATTACTAATAGCATCTCCATATAGTGTAGCCACGAAAGACAGGAAAACAAATCGACAAGTCTGCTAAATAGCTTAATATAAAATGTCATTTCTGAAATGCGCTTGGTACCGGTACTTATACTGTAACTCTTTCTTTCAATGCAACACATGAGTTCCCCTTTCAATGCCAGAACTCTGTGTATCTTTATCTCTAGCACAATAATCCTCTCTCTGCATACCACTTACTATGAAGAATGTTAACACACTAACTAAACTGTTCCTCTTTCTAGGCTAGATGTGGCCAATTCTGACCACTTTTCATACATCACCATGACAAAATAACATTCTGTTAATGGCAAGTGATTAGGGCACCTTTCAGTGTACCTTCAGACATTTTATTGTCAATATACTGGTAATTACTTACTTAAACATTATTGCTTTGGTAGAGACTATCTCTATACAAATCCTACCTCTAATACCAATTTCAATTGTCAGAATTCCCTAGACAAAGGTGTGTTTTTTTAATTTATGGGTAAATCCAACCAGTACGCTTTAATTTGTTTTTGTAAAATATTGTAAAAATGTGATATCCCATTTAATTGTTCAACTATCAAGAAGATGACAACACGACAAAACATCCGTGAAATTTGGCCCTGAGCATATATACATGTACTAGTATCTGAAAAGAGCACTATTTCCAAGTGGTCGGAAATATCCTGGTAGTCGGAATTAGCCACATTTACCCTAGTAACACAATCAATCTCGCTCAATACATATTACAAGCAACCCATGCTTATATACACACAAACACTATTTTATCAACAGTGGCACTTTTCTTTTTGTAACATTTATACAAGCCAGAGATAAACCAATAATTAATTTAAATATTTTTCACATATACATATATTGCTGAAACATATTAAACCAAAATACTGGCTTGCTGTACACAAGGTACATGGATACATAAACACAGCGTAAACACATACAATCACAGATGGTCGACACACTTAACGGACAAATTAAATTTGACCTGAAATAGCTTACATTTGTCCAATCAAGGGCGGTATTCAACCAGCTGCTCAGTGCTGACATCCTGCTGGTGGTATATTGTAATGCGACACTCGTGGATGCTGTGTTTGATATTAGATAAAACTTAAATAAAACAATAGATATTTCGGAAATGATCTCATTCACATTCAGAACATCCTCTGTTATTTCCCCTTGTTTTGTGCAGTTGGGAAATCTCGGATTTTACAGGAAGTTGGATGCAACTAGTTATATAGTTACAAATTTTGTGTACTATTCTAATGGTCATAGAAACTTTCCACTACCCTAGAATGGTGAAACAATACTTAACAAAATTCACTAAGGGTCAGCAGATATTGTGCTGGAAAGCTTTCTACCAAAGTTCGGTTTAGGAATCTGGTGCCATTCTTTTACTAACGATTCTGCAAGTTCTTGAAGAGTATGTAGATATTCTTTGTTGTTAAACTAATATACAGCAAAATGTATATGCCCCAAAATACTACTGGCAATTGCTATCCGACATTTTGGTAACCACTAACGATAAACTTGTACTTAATTAATACAATGTATGCTATCTTACAAATGAAGTCCAACTTGCATCTTTTAATGGAAAAACATGAAAATATTCCTGTACAATCAGGACGTTTTAAAACCATCTTTGGCATTATTTCATCCAACACAACTTGAGGTATACATTTTATAAGTTTTTGTGTTAAAAGCATTCCAAACGATTATCTTATCAAAATACTTCTTTTTTTTTGTGTCGGAAATATTTAAAAAATAATTATCCAATTAAAACAACTTTGCATGTGATATCTCATCGTGGTATGAAGATTGCCTGTCACATTTGGTATGATATCACACTGACCAACGAAGCTGAAGCCGGAAACAATGGTCTGTGACTAATGGAAGTATGACAACGAGGACAACAATGATGGCAACAAAACCTCTGGTCACAATGTGACTGTCAACACTACTTATGATGCAAGCTAGGCTTCAACTGACCAAGCTAATAAAGGTAGGAAGAGGAACAGGAATAGTTTCAGACATGCTGGTCCTATTGACCACAGTAACTCCGCCAGCCTATTGAAAGAGTGCCACACTAAATATTTTTTCAAGGATTAAAATAAATTAGGATGTCACACCTTGACCCTTGTATTGTTTACATAAAATATAGGTGTTTGGATAACTTTACCTTCAAAGCAACGATTAGTAAATGGTGACATCTCGGTGAAATGATAGAAACCAGTTGCAGTGTGACTTAGAAGTGAAGATAGTCTCTAGAAGCAAACTAATGTACGACATTCATTTTCATCCCATACTGATGGAAATTCTTATTGATGAAATAAAATAAAACATTACAATAATAAAAAAAATAATAACAAAAATGCATTTGTAGAGTGTGCCGTTATGCAGTAACCATGGTAACATAGCTTCTTTTTAAAAAAACAAAATAACATGGTTTCCCTACCTATCTACATGTATTTTGAAAATCGGTTACTAGAAGCACACATATTTATTATATTTCACCTTAGTCACTAGTGCAACACAGAAACTAATGTGTGTGCAATGAAAAGTTTCTAAATGTATACAAACATACAATAATTCAAGTGACTTTAAGGAAACATCCAAATTTTCCACATCTTTGGTGAAAAATATAATTGTACAATATTTTAAACATAAACGTGGTAAATGCGAGCACTGTAGCATTTTGGTGACATTTGCTATAAATTTGGCGTTGATCCATATGCAAGGTTATTATACATGTATTGGGAAATCAATTTACGATATTTCTGAGAATGACAATACATAATATTTTCATGCATCTTGAATAGTATAGAAATATAGATAGAACATATATAACTTTCAAGATTAATCTGCCTATACTGAAAGACACATACATAGTAACATGAGATTTATCTCGGAAATGCGAATGCAGTCAGTGAGATATTCGAATTTTCCATCGAGAACTTCCTGAGGGATATTCCGCCCTCTGATGGTCTTCCCCTTTCACAATCCTGTGTGACCTTTTTAATCTTCCAACCTCCATCTTTATTCCTACCAGGTCGGAAGTCACCATGTTCCTTAGCGACTATATCAATCATGTAATACTTCCAAGAGTTGTTCCCCCTTTGGTTGGCATATTTCTCAGCTGTTGAGATGTATCTAAACTTCACTGAATGACACAAGCTTGCGAATTGGAACCGTGGCTAGCTGCTGCTTTCGCAAAACATATCGCCTGCATCCAATCATTTTGTTTGTTTTCATTTTCTGCTTGCATATAGTATGTGCGTCCATTTTCTTTGCTTTTGATTCGGAAAGCGTATTGTTTTTTATCCACATTTGTTTCCGACAGATCAGCGTTGGTCAAAGGAATTTTCTTCTTCAGGTTGGACTCCTGAAAATAGAAATGACCCCCAAAGAATAATTCGACATATTAAACTCTCAAGCAGTTCGACAAAATACACAAGACAGGGTTCTAGACTAATATATGCCCGACATAAAGAGGCACGTTGAATTGCTTGGGGGGGTGGGGGGACCTATTTTTATTTAACATATATTATTGTAACTTGCCCTGACTAGCCCTGCAGGCAAGAAAATCAAAGTATTAGATTGGAGCCCTGCAAGAAACACAATACTAAGGTACATACCAACCAAAATTTCCTTTCACATTACAAAACTGGACTGGATTGATTGGTTGATTTATTGCTTTACGTGGCAGTGGGAATATCCCGCCCATAGGCAACGACAAACAGGCTTTAGTAGCATGGAAGCTAGGATACCATGGAAGCCGGACACTGCACTGTAGGAAAGTCATCGGATGCCGGAAACATATCGGATGTTGGACAATTATGCTCTATATTCATAACATTAACACCATCTCGAATCGTGAAAGCTTTCAACTCATCCCATAAAGAGTTAATATATCTTCCTTTGCTTACCCGCGTGATTTTCCCCCTCTCGCTTGTGATATGTAACTTATCTATATAAGAATGGAGTATTGACTTGTATGAAAAATAATGACAGAAGAATCTCAAGTACTGGTAGATGTTTTTAGACAATGCCCATATTCAATCTGAGGTCGGACAGTAATTTTTATTGCTAGGGTGCGTGCCCTCCTAAAATAAGGGTATACTATTTTTGGGGGTAATAAATAAAAGGAAAAATTAAATTGAAAATTACTGTACATGTATTTTGCATTTATTTCTCAAATATGCTATAGTGCTATGCGCTCATTGGAATTTGTGATTGTATGCATTCAGGTTTTCAAGTACCCTTGTCGAGCTGAAGCAGCGGCCCCCTCTAAAACAAATTCCTGGATCTGCCTAAAGGGTATCAATCCATTTCATGGCAAACTAATAGTCCGAACGAGTGAGTGATAATGGAATTTAATGTCACTGCGGGAATCTTTCACCCATTTGCGACAATTAAATGGTACATGTAATTATTTAACTATAGGAATTAAAACTGAAGATGTATAAAAAAGTGTAGTTAAAATAATGCATATAACAAAGCTAGACGAATGGTATTATATACATGGATATGAATTAGTAGTTTGATGCAGTTGAAAAATACAGTGTCCCCCCTCGATATAACGCTGAAGTTGGGATCCATGACATATCCCCACGTTATAGTACCCGCCTTATACAATAGTACAGGTAAATAACAAAAATAAAAATGGTATCCACATCTGACCCTGCCTTATATCCGAATCCGCTGTGTATAGAATTGTGTTATATCGAGGGGACACTGTATCTATCTGATGTCCGTGTGTATGTGTGTATGAGTGAGTGAGTGTCTGTGTGTGTGAGTGTCTGTGTGTGAGAGAGAGAGAGAGAGAGAGAGA
>JAULBP010103295.1:0-10694 GCA_032355345.1 Lepetodrilus pustulosus
GCAATATAGGAGGTATAGGAGATATAGGAGGTATAGGAGGGATAAGAGGTATAGGATGTATAGGAGGGATAAGAGGTATAGGAGGTATAGGAGGCATAAGAGATATAGGAGGCAGTATAGGAGATATAGGAGATATAGGAGGTATAGGAGATATAGGAGGTATAGGAGGCAGTATATGAGGCAATATAGGAGGTATAAGAGATATAGGAGGTATAATAGGAGATATAGGAGGTATAGGAGGCAGTATAGGAGGCAATATAGGAGGTATAGGAGATATAGGAGGTATAATAGGAGATATAGGAGGTATAGGAGGCAGTATAGGAGGTAGTATGGGAGGCATAGGAGGTATAGACGGTTTCGATATTGGGATGTGATTGAGATAGGATTGTGGGTGAGGAAATATTGATGTGGAGATGAGGAGATTGGGATATTGGTATGGCTGATAGGATCAATGTCGGTGATGGGATAGGAATGTGGGTGATAGGATAGGGATATGTATGAAGATATAAAGATTGGGATATTGGTATGGGAGATAGGATTGATGTGGGTGAGAAGATAGAGACGTGGGCATGGTGGGGATAGGGATGTGCTTGGATATGGATGTCAGTGAAGAGTGAGTGAACATAGAGCTTAACGTCGCTGCAGGAATCTTTTGTGAGTGAATAAGTGAAGAGATAAAGATGTTGGTGAGATAGAGATGTGGGCCTAGATTTGTGGATATAGGTGGTATATGTGGGTAAGATAGGGATGAGCTAGGGTATATAGATAGAGACATGGGTGAGGAAATAGGGATGTGGGTAATGGAATACGGATGTAGGCAAGGAAAGAGGGATGTGGGTGAAAAGATACAGATGCGGGTGAAGAGATAAGGATGTGGGTGTAGAGATAGGGTTGTAAAAACTACAGCAGGGATGGTGAACCCTGACCTCCGGGACATGGAAGGAGGAATAGAGAAACACCCCCCAGGCCACAACACAATCTTGATGGGACGAAGAATAGATTGGTATCTACATGCTCATCCACTAGGAATAGATTCATCCTTTGTGAGGTGTTGAACACTACAATAGATACAGGGATACACGATGGCCGAGGGCTAATAGCTGGGGTTTCTGGGGACACAATGCATATTAAAGGGGCTGTGTTCGTGTATACTCAGCTGGATGGGTGAGGTAAGAATTCGAGCATGCAGCTAAATATGGAGAAGATAAATTGTCCTTTGGGGATTTCGAATATCGGTCATTAAAAATGCCCAAAGTGGAAGTAGCTTAACGTTGATCAAGTGCAGCACCCATGGGCAATATTACCTCCAAAGTACAGAAGAGTTCCTGAGCAGGGGGATGAATGCTTGACAGTGATTAGGATGTAACGAGGAAATGTGTGCAGGAGACGTAGCTTAAAATGTGATGGTTAGCAAAAATGAGTTAGAGGTTGGCTGAAAAAACAAGTGTTTAACTTTAATGGGCTACCGTACTATTGCATGTTACATCCAAATTTTTATGACTTTGTGTTGAGTATTGTTTCACTTACAGCAAACAGTAGTTGTACGAGAACAACATTGACAACAACCAGGATATTTTCAGCTTGTTTTCAACATTAAATCTTAAGTTCCTGCCCCGAGGATAGACTAATATTCTGACGTTGACTGTTCCTCTTTCATGGATTTAGATTGGAGATACCTATGCCTTACTTTAATTAAAAAAATATTTTTTTAATAGATATATTGGCTTCCTTTCATTTATTTATCTCAAAAGCGGGCTCTTAGATCCCCAAAATTACATTTTGTAATCCCTTTCTTTAGAATTCCTGAACATGCCTTTGCAGCTAGGTCATGTGACACCTCTGAAGGTGCTCCGTCATCACCTCAGACCCTTCGAATGCCGATTAACACATTATTCATGCATGGAAAATTGCACAATCACTACCAAATGCAATATTTTATTCACGATCTACACCAGAATTGCACTTTTTTTTTGACAAGTATATTCTTGCCAGTCAGCTTGCCCACAAACACCCCCCCCCCCAACCAAACTCCCTTCCCCCAGTACAGGTGAGTCACATTCGTTATCTCAGGTAACCCCATTTCTACCTGCGACAAGCTTATATACCCCAGCTAGCCTTGCTCCGAAAAGCCCCCTCTCGACCTGAGTAAACTGTCGGCCTGATTAGTAGTGCTAGAAGCCTGAATTAATTGTCGGCCAAGCGAGCGCACTGCAAGGCATGGGTCAGACGCTGTTTGCTGAAAGCGAGATGGCCAGGTAAAATGAAGGTAAAGCGACCGGACAGGTATGACACAGGTAAAACGATGGGGACAGGTAACACAGCAGGTAATGTGAAAGGGGGAGGACGGAAGGACTGGGGAACGGGACGTAGAATAGACAAGCCGATGGCCTACTTAACCTCCAGCTTCTGAGACGGATTCTGATTGAACTTTTAATAAATGCATACTTTCATAACAAATACATAATTGAATATTAGATATAATATTAACTGATTGCATGCTAATTAATTGCAGTTGCATAAATAAACATTTAATGTTGCTGCATTCTTGCAAAGCAATACAATGGAAACATCACTGTCTTTTAATCACTATTTCAACTCTTAGATATTTTTCATTTTGCAAATATGAATTTGTAAACTTCTATTCTGCAATTTCTGCACAGATGACAGCAAAACCCCATGATTTAAGGAACCTCAGATGGCAACAGCCCTTCTTTACCAATACATGACCTTGACAAAACATAACAAAACTATCTGCAGCATAATAAAAATACAGAAATGATATAAACAAATGTTGACATACCTTGATCACATAAGTTAATTAGATCCAGGTAATCATAGTCCAGGCACTGGGGACAAGCTTGTGGTTTACTATGTAGTAATAGTAGTAGTAAACTTCCAGCCAATCGCTGAGCAGTTGTTAACGCTGTCTGCAGCACTGATTGGCCGGGCGGAAAGTAAACAAAGTTTGCGGCTTAGGCCTTGCCAAGATGACTACCTGTATTTACCTGTTGTCCCGTTCCCAACGCTCGCCTACCTGCAGGTCTCTTGAAGCGGAACTGTCGAGACTTGTTGCGCAGTTCTGACATATTAAACAGCCATTTGATATATGTTTGTGTATCTCGACTAAAAGACAACAGAGCGGAATAAATCAAAGATATCAGTTTCAAACTTGAGCAGATACTGTTTATTTTAACATGCATGTCTTGTAATACATAGAAATGATTGTACATAAAAGAGTGTTTAATGTGTGGTAATGTGTGGTATATTATAAGAACAGATTATACATGTAGATTGTTACATACAAAGTTATTCATACAGGTGTTTTGAATTAAATTTTATGTGTGATATATATGTGTGTTTTATTATTAAAAGATATGCTTTCAGTCCTATCCTGTAACATGTATCTCACCTTTTCGGGTTACCTAATATTATAGTGCCAATTTATTGGTTACCTTACAATACTGTAGTCCAAGTTTACTGGTTACATTACAATAGTTTAATTTCATTGGTTAACTTTGAGTGATATTTATTTATTGGTTACCGGTACCTTAAAATAGTTGAACAACCTATTCCTCGTTTACTGGGTACGTTATCATAGTCTCTGTTTACTGGTTACCTTACAATAGTCTGTTTACTGGTTACCTTCAAACTGTCTAGTTTATTGCTGACCTTCAAATAGTCCTAATTTACTAGAAACCTTACAATAGTCTCAGTTTACTAGTTACCTTACAATAGACTCAGTTTACTGGTTACCTTACAATAGTCTCAGTTTACTAGTTACCTTACAATAGTCTCAGTTTACTGGTTACCTTACAATAATCTTAGTTCTCTGATTGTAACCAACCAATTCAAGTCATTCACACCTACAAAATTAGTTACATTTAGTATCCTTCTGAAATTCAATTATAAAACATCAAATCACACATCATCAATTGATACTTTCAATTCGTCTGTATTTTATGATCAGGCATTGATTGATGTGCTTCTTCACTGAAGACGGCATACATCCTACTTTGCAGAAGCATGTCAATTCGGTGAAACCCACAATATCTGGAATCTGAACTAACAAAGATTCTGGTCAGTGTAATTCATGGACTGGTGGATTCTGGTCAGATTGGGTCCCTCACCTCCTGCTGTGCATGTGTCCTACACCAACAGCTTAATGTCTGTGATCACAAATATTAGAGTACAGCCAGTATACGACTTAAAGGGACACGTGACAAAACTGAGCCACAAGTTACTGCAAGTCCGATTTCCACAACTGGCAGCTAGGCTTGTACAAGGTCATAATCCAATTGTACGCTGTCATATATCATAGCCGTAATTCCAGGATATAATACTTCTGACAAGATGTATAATTTCCTGGAAAACATCTGTAGACAAAGGATAATTTCCAGTAAAACTTTTGCTAAATTGCTGGGTAAGTTCGTCATATGAGCAAGTTTAGAAAAATAAAAGTCCTTTAAAAAATCATCGAAGTGTGAAGACAAGCAGGGAGAAGATACACATTTCTTGGCACTCTGCCACATTCTGTTCTATGTGAAGCTGTATTCAGAAGAAGGCAATAAACAGCCCTGCCTGAATTCCGTTCCATGTTTTTCTTCATAAACTGTCGTCGTCATTGAATGTCACCATGTCCGGATGACGTCCAGATAATTGTAAACAAATATTTCTCACCCAAGGAATACCCAGATTACACGCATGGTCTTCACGGAATGTGCCACGTGTATTGAAGACCTGTTTATATGACCGAGTTAGTGGTTAAAAAACACATTAATCACACCCCTCCCCACAGTCGATAACTGATAAATATAAAAAGAGCGCATTCCCAAACAACAGCAAATACATGATAGAAACGTATATAACCAAAGGACACTCACAAACCAGTCAATAACCAACAGATTTAACAAGAGGATGTTCACAATAATAGCCAATAACTGATAGATATACTAAGTTGACATTCACAAACCATAACCAATAAATGATAGATATACCAAGATACCATAATTCTCCTAATAGTTGGTAACACTCACAAACAACAACCAATAACTGATTGATATATCAAGATGATGTTAACAAACCACACCCAATAACTGATAAATATAAGATGACACTCACAAACCACAGCCATTAACTGATAAAATGATATTCACAAACCACAGCCAATAACTGATAGCTAAAACAAAACGTCATAGTCGTAATGGTATAATGTCACAATACCTATATTATATTGTGACGTATACATTCGGTTAAAGATGGTTCCAGTCTGTTAAAATAGTTGGACAAGTATGGATATTACTTAGGTATTCGATTCCGTAGGGCCCACGACGAAGGAAGGGCCGAAATATTGGGAATAACAACAAGAGATGTTTCACATTATTATATATATACCGGACTTCCCCTTCGGGAAGCGACAATATTATTATAAAACAAAATGATACTTGCAAACCACAGCCAATAACTGATCGATATATGATGATGCTCACAAACCAAAACCAAAGGTATGATACTAAAATTAATCAACCCCAGCTTTTAATAGCAATATACTTATATATAGATATAGATAAAAACACACACACACACACACTTATAATATTCTTACATCTGATCTGGCAGTTATGTACCCCTATCTGTCAGCCTACACAGCCATGTAAACCTTCAATCCTATTCTCAGTATATTACAAAAAGAAACGCATTGATCGCTTGTAGTATTGAAATCTGCCATTGGTGTTCTGTCAACCATTAAAAGAGTATAAATAAATCACGATGATCAGTTTTAAATAAGTCTCTGTCAGTCTGTTTGAAGGCTTATCAACAAGAATGAGATACACATAATGGTTTAATAGTGTACTAAAATGTATAATATACACGACAATGTCAGGGAAACTGAAGCACGCTTTATCTAATTTTATAGGCATAGTGAAAAATATAAAGCATTTAGTGCTATAAATACTGAAAAGTTAGCTAAACTAACAACTGGGAAATTTACTGAAGCATCTTATTATCTTAGTATAAGGTATACTGAAAAGTATTAAGCATTACTGTTACGTATACTGGCAAGTGTTACGTATACTGACAAGTGTTACATAGAATGACAAGTGTTACATAGAATGACAAATGTTAGGTTTACTGAAAAGTATTAAGCATTAGTGTTACACACACTGACATGTATTATGTATTCTGACAAATGTAACACATACTAAGAAGTGTTAGGTACGCTGATAAATCTTGGGTACACTGACAAGTGACACGTGCTAAGTATACCGTGACCACCAATCTAAGGCTGCCCGACACGCTGTAGACTCGCGAAGTATACTGCCGTCATCGTCTACGTGCTCCTGTATGGAACGACATAACTCTAAGGCAGTGCTAACCCCAGCATTAGCGATGGTGTAATCTATGGCTAGGGTTACGGTTACCTTAAGACTTACGTTGTTTCGTACAGGACAGTACCTAAACCACGTGTAGACAGTCTGCTGAACCGACTGGCAGCGATCTCGCGACCACAAGACTGATCTTCCTATTCAGAATTAAGATAGCTTTGATGATTCCCAGACAGAGATGGGGGTTCCTACAACACGTCATCACTATTGTTCCTCGTCTACTGTACCCCACGTCCTCGTCATTTCAGTAATGATACGTCCCACACCAAGCGCACCTCTGGAAGGACCCGCAAAGAGTGCATGGTGTGTGTGCACACCCATGGTTAGATTTCGGTATCACATACTGTTGATCTTATACTGACAAACAAAAACAATTTAGACCAACAAGCTGTAGTCCCTGTGGAGGTAATTTGTCTCAAAAAAAATTTAATATTTTTTCTTTTAAAGGCCATTGTTATTTGATTCCATGGTTTACAGAATTTTCTGTGATAATTTTGACTCAGGTGGTTGAAAATTAAAACAAAGAATTTGATATTCTGGTCATTCAGTCGGACCCAATATAATAATAATAATAGCAATTGGAGATTATTAATGATCAGTTAGATTGATCTAGAGCTAGATTGTGCTTACATAAGTTATAACCAACCTGAACAGCCTCTGTGCAATGTACGGGACCATAGATAGCACATTGTTAATATTTGGTAATTGTTCAACTGAAATAAATCGGAGAAATGAGTGGATATATAATTTATTGCAGTTTTTGGTCGATTGACATATATTTTCCATTAAGGTAAAATATATTATATCAATTGGCATTGAAATAAAGTGTGAATATACAAACTTTTTAATTCACTGTATATGCAGCTACTTTATTTATCTATCTACTTAAATATTGGTAGTAACGTATGGGTGAAATATTCCGGCTGTGACAAAAAGCACTCATTCAATCAATTCATTTAACGTAAAGTATTGTATTTCCTAACATTTCTGAGGCCAGATTGCTGGAAGAGTGCATTGTCAATTGTCATCGCCGACAGATTTGAACCAGGAAACACAGGACATCCAGTCCCAGAATGCAATGGGCTCTCGGAGCTTCCCGGATAACGGGACATCAAACGTTTTCCACGACTACGGCTGCCAGAATACCGCGAAGGGAACAGGGTGTAGCTGGTCACTGGTGTGGAACTTGGCAGCACCGGTCCACATTCAAGAGTCAGTTTACTTCCTCCCTCCCAGGAAATGGAGAGTCAACAGACGCTCGTACTCTTCCTTGTTTCTCGCGTGCCGCTGTCGTCGTGCCAGAGACTGATTATCAAACCAAACATCGTCGGCAACGTTCTGAGGATGCGTTTTTGACTCTTGCCAGTGTTGTATCCTCAAAGTGAAACAACGCAAACATAATCTTGGGAGAAATGTTTACTCGGGGATGAGATTTAAATAGGATTAACAAATCCCTTTTGATCTCATATAAATAATACATCATTACTCATATGTGAAATTTGACAATTTACACTTATATATTTGAGTTTTGAAAAAGAACACAAACAGAGAGTTTTACAAGCGAGGGCAATATGTTCTTCAAAGGAGCTTCTTTGTTTGGGAGAGGACGACAAGATCATAAAGATCTCGGACTCATCTTTTATCTGACCAACACAATACAGACGGAGCAGTGTCACCACAAACACAATTACCCTCGTTCTCTCCTCCGTGTTCTCTCCTCCGTGTTCTTTCCTCCATGTTCTCTCGTCCGTGTTTCATCCGTAGCCTTGAACATAACAATCATTGGTTCCCTAATATACATCTTGGCGTAATGAGTTTTAATATATTGAGCAATATTTTTATCTTTGCACTCCATGTTTAAAAATTAGTGAATGAGTTTATGTATTCAAAGTCAAAGGGAACAGGCCTCCAGCAAGCAATGCAAACATACATGGAATGAAATATGATAAACTATAAATAAAAGAAAAGAACACAAAATGTATTGCCTAAAATGGCAACTGTAAAAGATTTTAAATACAATAATTTTTTATTTATTTATTCAAAGACAAATGCCATAGGCATACAGGAAATATTACAAAAAAACATAAACATTTGTTGCTTTAACCCTCTCCCTGCTGCAGGCAACCAGACATGCCCTAAAGAGCTGCATTTGTGGATAATCCAACAGGGAGAGGGTTAAATGACTGAACTATTTTTAATGAATAAAATCATGAATTGAAAAATGCGGCTTTATGATACATGTAAATGTGGATGCTTCCATTGTATAAGCATAATTAGTTACTATAAATGTTGGCAAGTGTCATCTTTATATGAGATAATATATGTGTATACATAGACTTCAGCTCAAGAGCTTAATGTCTGATAAATGTAAACTGGAAGATTCCTAAGACAATACTAAGCCTTGCTATAACTGAATGTTTACATTACATAATACATACTATCAATCTCCCCAAGGTCATGGTGGTCAATCTCCAGGGCTTGTCCCGGGCAGGTGATGCTTCACACCTGTGAATTACCGTGCTTCCTGGCAGATAGCTACTGACCTGGGAGGACAAATTAGCCATTGACACTTGCTAATTGACACCTTCAGATGGCAATCATGGCTAAATGCATATTAGTACAATTAAGGCTAAATACATACAACAATCACCATCGAACTCATCATTAGAATCAATTAAACACCTGGAGATTTGTCCTCAGTTTCTCGGGTGATAACAGGTCTACAAACTACTGATTATGGAACAATCTCCCACAAAACATCTGTGATTTACACAAACTGTGCTCCTTCAATTTAACTTCCAACCTCTCAATTGGGAAATAAATTAATATGTTGCGTTAAGTATAGCATATATAAAGCATGTGTAGTAGGAAGAACACAATGATTTAGGCCAATCCTCTCAATTGGGAAATAAATTAATATTTTGCGTTAAGTATAGGATATATAAAGCATGTGTAGTAGGAAATTTAACTGCAATCTTTTTTTAGGACAAAAATGGCAAATTAGTAATGTGAGTGGACGCCCTCCAAACTAGACTCACAAACTGCCTTGAGTTCTTGTCGGTTTGGTACCTGGGTACCACAAGCTTTACATTCTATAGATCTGCCTAACTATGGCATGGATTCAGACTCTTGCACAGAATTTATTTTGGGAGATTACATAATATATAGATAGATATGTATGTTAAAACCAACATTTCCAAAGACGATTTGATCAGATGATCCGACTACGAAACGCGAGGTATTAACTGCGATTTAGAGTAGTTTTGCTTACCTAGCCTACCTAGCGGCATACATCAGTGTTATGGTTGGATGGATGGAAGGATGGGTGGATGGTTGGTTGGATGGATAGATGGATAGATTGATGGATGGATGGAAGGATGAATGGATGGAAGGATGGAAGAAAGGATGAATGGATGGATGGAAGGATAGTTGTGTATTTCAAAGGTATCAATAGTTTTGTGACTTTCACAGTAAGAGCAGGCTTGACTGGAGTCAGGAAAGAATGGAGAAGAACTAGCTATATCTCTGTGATCTGCTGACACAGGTATGACATGACGTACAGGTAAGACATGGCTAGACATTAATGACGTTCTACTTTGCTTCTTTTTAACAGGTTTAGAACAGCTTTCAAGATTCGTTTCACACATCACGGCTTGTCAGTTTAGGGCAGGTGGAAACCTGCGACATATGTAGTGCTGAATGTTGCATTAAACCTGTGAGCACTGACTGGTACTAACACAAACTATTCTGCTTCCAATCCATAAACTTTTAATATCAATTTCAAATGAAGTTTGTTGCAAATTCCTCCTGGTGTCCAATTAATCACCTCAGCACCAACATTACAAGTATGTATTTATGTACTTTGTATGATTTAAATGTAAGTCTTTATTTTGTGTTGTACAGTGTCCCCTTGATATAACACTGTTCGATACACAGCAGTTTCGGTTATAGGGCTGGGCCAGATGTGGATCCCATTTTTATTTTTGTTATTTACGGGTACCTGTACTATCTTATAAGGCTGGTACTATAAGGCAGTGGGTATGTCATGGACCCCAAATTCAGCTTTATATCGAGGGGACACTCTATGTAGCATTAAAAGAAGCACTTTGCTTCTTTGCCAATCCGTTTTCTGTTCATTTCGATAATAAATATGATTAAACCATAGTCTGCTACCGTAACTAATATCGCTGCATGTTATATAATGGTGAGACGACGGTTATGATAGTTACAATGAACGGTTATGATAGTTACAATGAACGGTTATGATAGTTACAATGAACGGTTATGATAGTTACAATGAACGGTTATGAT
>JAULBP010103306.1:0-10694 GCA_032355345.1 Lepetodrilus pustulosus
CAGTTTGTTGAAATTGAATTTTGCCTACCGTACAGTGGTAGAAAGGTTTTTGGAAGTACAAATATGATTATATGTATGTCGTGAATGTACTTTGTAGTTGTAGCTAAGAACTATGCCTTTAACCCTCTCCCTGCTGCAGGCAATTGGAGACGCCCTAAAGAGATGTGCTTATACATTATTCAGCAGGGAGAGGGTTAAACATAAAGGTAATCATATTACATTACCAATTTATTTTAAAGAAAAATTATATTAAATTACCAACTTTTATTTAATGACTGTATGCTAAATCAAAACGACCAGGAACATGCAGTAAGTATGAACGTCATACGGTACTAATAAAGAGGGATGTGGTTAATGGGGATTTTGTATGAAAATAGTTCCTATAATTGAATACATGTATACATGCTTCAGCCGTGGCTACTAAATCTTGCCGTAATTTATGTATCAGATGCTGCGAGAATAGTATGAGAACGCACCAAAACGCAATCTTTGTTAGTACATTGTCAAAAATCATTTAATACTCTTCATGTGATGTTATACAACGTAGTATTAATAGCAATTTGTTGAAAGATACTGTTCATCTTGGTCCATAGGCTATATAATGTGTGTGTGTGTGGCAATATAGAGGATATTGCATACGCTCGATAGATTTGTATATTCTCAATGGTACTAAATTATCCAAAGCAGACTGATTCAAAGTTGACCTCAATAAATACGATACGGTGGACATCTTCATCAAATTTATCTCTATAGTGACTACATTCATGATAGTTCCTATCTATCTAAACATTGTTGTATATGTAATAATCTATTCCTAAATTCCTGATAATGCCAACATACAGAGGATACGAATTCAATATGAACGATACTGAACCTATGTACAACGGAAAATTTAAATTTTAAATGAGCACTTTATGATTGAATGGTTAACGAATAAAACCTGTCCATGCTGAAGTTTTGGATCCAAAGCACGACGTTTGCCTCGAAGAGCAGTGCCCGTGCCCAGAAAAGATTAACCCATTTTCATCTCAGCTAAGAGTTCGCGGGTTGTGGACCCACACAGAAAGCCTATCTAACCTACACAGTTTTGAACTCCGTTGACAAAGGGCAGCTCGAACAGCTTGGAGTTCCTTACGGAACCTTGGGTCAAAGAAGCCGTAGAGAAAGCAGTTGGACACCACGGGAATGTACACCAAGTTGTAAAAGACGATGAAACCTCCGTTTGAGAGCATCGTGTGTCCCACAGAGTAATTGACGCGGAATATGATGTATATGGTGAGAAACGGGATGCACGATGCGACGTAGACGAGAGTTATCAAGAAGAAAATCAATGTCGTCCTCCTCAGACGAAGTTTTGGATCCAAGGCACGACGTTTGAGCACGATTTGTTCCACGCCACCGGGTCCATTCTCACGGGCGTCCGTTCGTCCCATGGCCCCGCGGAGGTTCGTTTCCTGGAGGTCGTTTCCGGTACACGTTACCTCGCTTTCCAAAGTATCCGTGGGCGAATGAATGGCACTGCCTTCTACTGATGCAAGGTTTGCTAATCCGTATTCTGAATTCACTATTTGGGAATATCTAAATCCCGGGTCTTCACTCTGAGAATACTGGCTTGATGCTATTATCGTCTCTTCCAATTCGCCACAGAGCGAGATGGCCTTCAGCGACAAGGTCAGACTCGTCCTTGAACTTGACTTTCTCTGTACATGCTGTGACCCAGTTGACGATGTTCCAGATGGATTTGCAACTGTCCCTAGATTGCTGTCTTCATTATTACAGCTGGATATTGGCATCGCCGGAGGATTGTCATCAAAGACCTCATTCGACGAGAACCGTTGTTCTGAAGCTTCTTCACCTGGCTTACCTCCCTTGTTTTCTGTCCCACCGCCACTCGTTCCGCGCTTCCTGGAGAGAAGGTTCAGAAGGATTTCAGAGCGGTTGGAAGTCCTCGGGGAAGAGGTCTTGCTTGCCGAGTTACCTTTTAACTGGCGCACTCTGATTCCGATGAATGCATAGGATATGATTAGGATCGGGAGGGGAATGACGTAAGGCAGAATCATATACACAAAGTAAAATATCCTCAATCCAACTTCCAGGTGCTCGGACACGAATTCCGGCGAGATGTACGCCTCGGCTCGATAACACGTGTGGTACTTGGACACCGCCATCCTGAAGGTGGTGATGGTGGCCATTACCACACATAAAGCAAGCACCATGCACTTCGCTATCCTCGGAGTGATCTGTCTCTTGTGCGGCATGCATATCCGGCGGTGCCTGTCTATCGAGACCAGCGGCAGTAGCATCATGGACACCTGTATGAAGTACAGCCGGACGACTTCCGCTCTCTGGTAGGCCTGCTGGTTATAGAGGTCGCTGTACCGGAGCAACACCATCTTGTAGGGCAAGGTCACGCACGTGATGAAGTCGAAAATGGCCAGGGACAGGATGAAGACCCTCGTCGTGGACGTCTTGAACCGGAAGCCGTAGATGAAGAGGACCAGACTGTTACCCATGGTTCCGGTGACCACGAACACGGCCAACACCACAACGACGGGGATGTTCTTCTCGAAGCTGACGGTATCGTCGGTACAGTTGTCCCATATAACCATGACTCCGCTCCGCATTTCACATCCACCCGACAAGAAAAACCCAGCGTTTCAAGTGCAGGTCGTCTTGAAATATCTGCGTGCAGTCTCGCGTCCGGCAAACCACCTCGTTATTGTTCGTCTCTTCACCTATATTTCATTTTCTCTTATCGGGGACAACACTTATGGCTTCGCTTGGTGTCATCATGATCAGACATACCGATAACATTTTCTCAGCGTTTAAGCACTCATACATTGCTTTATCCGTCTAAATCTAAACAGCAAAGCATGCAAAAAAATGTATACAATTTTAATGCCATTGGGAGACTTGATAAACTAGTTCCCACGACAACCGTTTCTACGTATATGGTTAAATATAATACTACAAGGCAGGATGTGAACATGGGACGCTGGTACTTCATTTAGTACCAAGTATCGATCCGCTTTATAGTTTTGTATTTGTTGAATGTTACATGGCAATTTATATGTATTCCCATCTCGGGTTAAAATAGGAAACCTTATGCTATCGTATCAATTAACTGGATGGAAATAGACCGCATATAACGCGCAGAACGTTACAATACTACAGCAATCTGCTTTCATAGAATGCTATCTATTCAACAAGTATAAATGCAAGATTACACTGTTTACATATTTGAATACTCGAAAAGTGACACCGATTCAGATTGATTTATTTGTTATCTGAATAGCTTTGCATTGGGAATAAATTGCATACAATACTGATCCAGTTTACAAATAACGGTAATTTCCCTAAAATCGTTTTCAAGTACACCAATATTACGTTAATCATTGCAAATAAAGTGACAAGCCGTGATTTGAGACAACTAATCTTGAAAGAGGCTACCCCACCCCACTCCCAATTCACAACAAAAATATAAAAATAAACTAATATATTTGAAACAAAATTAAACAAAATAGAATTACGTTTTATATTCCTCGATTTTATTCAATGATGTTATTTGTATTTTTATTTTAAGTTGCCAAATTACTGACGCTTCAAAGAATTATTTACATGATCCCAATTCGTTTATGAAAATAAAAAAAATTACAGCACTAAATAATTCCATTTGTGGCATCATACATTTTTGACCATGAATATACTCTTCCCGTGGGTTGTCAGATATAGGTCTAGATATTTCCTCTTTATATCGATTAAGTTCCTTATTTGTACTGTAAAATTACTTCCAACAAAAACTCACGGTGCAACTATTCTGTCACCGATTTTACCGACCAGTCTTGAAATGTTTATAACCTCATAGTTCAAACTTCTAGACCGTTATCTGTTAGGGACCTTATAAATTACGAGCAGTATGAGCGGTTAACGTGATTCATCGTGGAATGACATTATCAGTGACTATATATCATTGTAAACTATGCGAGGTCGTTTTATACAGATTGCAAGTATTGAACGCATACAATTACAGACTGTGATCGACCCAATTGACAAATTATGAGTTATAAATGTAAATGCAAAGTATATTCAATTAGCGTACGTATTATCGATTTGTATCGCGAACAAACTTTACTGGAAAATTCAAAAAATTGCAAACCGCGATGTCCTCATTATATACCAATGGATTAGCTTCTATGTGAGGAGCTTCCATAACGAACCCGTTAAACTCTAAAATTCAGTCACAATCACTGCGAGGAGCTCGATTCATATACACTATTACTTTAAAAAAATAGCTATCGAGTGTTGGGAATAAGTACTTAGTACTTAGTATACCAGTAATTAACAACTTTTGGCTGAACACAAATTGAACGTAAGTAGTCTCAGAAAGTTATTCGTTTGACCGTATTATCTTGGTCAACCATCAGTGATTGTATGCCTTATTTTTTTTTAATTTCTTTTTATAGATATGGAGAGAAAAAGCAGCAATGATTATTCTATGTACACATAATTTATCGTTTAACTGTAGGCACCGACTTACAATCACTCGGCTGTACGGGTTTTTTTGTAGGTTGGATCATCGTGTGTACATCGGATGACCTGCGATTCCTGGAGGGTTGGTAGTCCTGGCACATATACTGATGTGAAATCATACATTTAACACGTTCTTACGAAATGACATTTTATTTACAAACATCCACAAACCTATTGTTAGACGTATACATGCATATGCAGGAGAGTTACAAATACATTTATTATTTAATGGAATTGGAAATTATACTAAAAGCCTATTCTGGAAACGTTCTTACGACTGTACGACAATCTTTAGGATACATATAGTACGTGCTACGCACGTTCTTAGGCTAGGAAGATCGTAAGGTTTCGAGAATAGGGCCCCCAGGCCCCCGTTCCACTCTAAGAGCTCATAACGTTATGACCTGGTTTATCAAATATCACCTCCTAAGTATAGTTATGACCTGGTTTATCAAATATCACCTCCTAAGTATAATGTGGAATTAGGAGAGGATAAAACACTCAAATAGGTTTAGGAGCTCCTAAATAGTTAGAACACCGTCGTGAAGTGGGGGCCTGGTGTTTTAATGTTATAATACTTGTAGTATTGAATTATTTTACGACCAAGGAAATCAAAAGAAGATGTTGACTGCGCAAACACCGTGAGACAAAAACTCCGTTATCAAAGATAACAAACTAGAAAAATTAAAATCAATATCACTGCACGCAAATTACGTAAACATTTTAGGTCAACATTCACATAACATCAGAAGGTGACACTGCTATTCATCACTAGTGTTCGTACTATAACGATTAAATTAACAAATCGATCACGATGAAACATTCGTGTTTTCACTCAACGTAAACTTCCTCATTTTATCGACAGATAAAACTATCCACAATCCCTGCCAAAACGAATGTTGTATACAAATTATTTCCAAGACGGGTTGCGTTCCGATAACTATTATCAAGTCTATAGGACGATCGTGTTATTTGAATTTGAAGTGGCAATGATACATGTAGCTATACCGCCCAATGTACACAAATACGGACTTTCCCCGTTAAAGCGATTAAGAACTTCCTCTATTTCCCTGCGTCGCGAGTATGCGGATTCACGAATCATTTAACCCAAATTCCTGACGGATTAGACACAGACGCTGCTATTTGGGGCATTTCTGGTTGTCTCCAGCACGGAGTGGGTTAATCGTAGTTGGGTTTGTATCACGAAATTAGAAAACGCGAAGGACACGGTTTGGTGTGAATAAACACCACGATTTGATTCATAACCGATTTTTAAAAATGTTTATTGCTTTCCAAATAAAGATGTTTTACAATGTTTTCCAGGTTATTTCAATGATATAACATAGGTCTGCTCATAGTAGGATTAGAACTAGTCCTTGTCAAAAGGAATATTTTCGATTTTTAATGATTTTAACATTTTTTTAGACATATAAATAAATCCTACGACTAGCTAGATTAGAACGTGCAGCAAACTAAGGATAACTATACAGTTTACAGATACTGTACATAATTGATATGCTTGACTTCATACACTAGCACATCCTCTACCAACAGTATCTGATTAGAATGCTGTTTTATTATTTGCCAACAAGACCTTTTACCTTTATTTCTCTACATGCAACAACATGGTGGATTGATTGATTGATTGAATTATTGCTTTACGTCGCAGACGGAATATCTCACCCATAGTACAAATTTACGTAATACAATGACAAATTACCAATTAAATAAGCAAAATGGTGGAAACATTCTTGGCCTGTCGCCTGTGTATTTCTGAAAAGAATACTAATTTAGGAAGACGTGTTTAGGCTCAACATTTTCAGCAAGTGAAACAAACAAATACATAGTTGCCACTGACAGCCCCATCGATAGCTTCAATTTGTTTCTTGGTTAAATCTTTACATTAACAAATTTGCAGATGTTCTCATGTGTTCAGTTAAGACAACATTTTGCATTTCTAGGCCATGCACATCTGGTGGCATTGCCTAGATTCCACAGTTTTTATTTTATTTATTTTTAATTTTTTTTTTGCAATTGGGTTTTGTGTCACTTTCTAGAATCTTTCACTAACATCCATAGCACTGAATGTTGCAGTAAACCTGCGAGCACCGGCTGGCACTGACAGACCAAGGATGATAACTGTAGTGTCACTCTACAGACAGTGCATCCTATCGCGTCAGAAATGTAATTTCTGCAAACATCGCTGCAAAGACTCCTCGGGGGCGGGATTTGAACTCGGTACCTTTTGCTCCGAACGTTCTACAACTGTGCTACATCAACAATTTAGTACAACGTAAAAACAAATGCCAACATGGTGTCGAATGACTAAAATGAATGGATGACCATGTGAGGTAATGGATGACACAAGCATGACATGAATGAAATGAATTCTCCCCTTAGCTGGGATTCAAATGTGAATATTTATAAGGCCTATTAATGTATGTCACTACTCTCAAAAACACTTGACAGTTAAACTTTTGCAAAGTACACCTAGTTACAAAACCATGAAAAAAATATTATCCTTTTAATGTTGTGGGATGTGACATTAGAAAACCCGTAACTATTCTCACCTGCAATATAAACACCAACATTCTTACTTATAAAATCACATAATTTTGTTGGTCACATGACATTTGACAAGCTTGTTTATGTTGAAGTGCAAGTTAGCAAGTGCAGAAGCTAAGCACCTTTTCATGTGAAATATACAACATTGCGAGGAAATACGCAGGGATTCTCATGTTTAAATTTGGGAAAATAGTAAGTCTCTTGATTCAATTTATAAAACCAGGTAAGTTGTAGAGAAATGATTTCTAAAAATGTCTAATGTTGATTGTTGATCTAAACTATAAGTAAATATCATAATCCGCCATCTATCTGAACTTTGAGTCTCGTGGCATTATCCATCATCACCCTGGTTGTGGCAGCTCCGTAGTAATCTATGACATAGTCTGACCCATCAGCTGGCTTTACAACCTGTCAACACACAATGTTACCTGTCAACACACATCATAACACACCATAACCTGTCAACACACATCATATTTGACAACACATTATATGTGAAAACCTGTTAACTCCCAATAATCTATTACAGTCTGATTGCCAACCATTTAACATTATGTACATGTGCATGTGCGGTATAACAGATTCATGGTACCAGTGGTATGATAGATTTAGAATGAATGAATTAGTTCTTTACATCGCAGCAGGTGTATGTCGATGCACGATAGATTATTGGTACCTGTGGATATATCAGATATATATACACAGTGTCCCCTCGATATAACACTGAATTTGGGGGCCATGACACACACACCCCCACACCCCACCCTGCCTTATACAATAGTACAGGTAAATAACAAAAATACAAATGGGATCCACATCTGACCCTGCCTTATATCCAAATCCGCTGTGTATCGAACCGTGTTATATTGAGTGGACACTGTATATAGTATTTAATTCATGGTATCTATAGCTGCACAATACATTAATGGTACCTATGGATAGATTCCACCTATCTGTGGATGTATGTTATATTTATGGTACCCATGCATGCAAGGCATATATAACAGATTAATGGTAACCGTGACTGTATAATCTATTTATAGTACCTGTGTTGCAATCAGCAGTATATCAATCAACTGTCCAAGAAACATGAATCCTAACGTAGCAAACTTCACCAGACCTGAAACAAATCATTGATAATCATTACCGGTACCATTTTAAAAAGAATTCCCAAACTCAAAAAGTCTGAGTAAGATTTTAGTACAGGCCCCGAGATTACGAAACTCTTGAGTACGATTTCATGCTCAACTCAGAGTTTTGTTCATAAAACGTCATGTGACGTCATAGCCCGAGACTCAACAACGTACTCAGGCTATGACGTCACATGACGTTTTATTGTCAAAATTGAGAAGAGTTCTGGGTTGAGCATGGAAAAAGTTTCGTAATCTCAAGGCATGGAGTGGGTTCAATCCCCAGTCGCATCATACCAAAAGTTCACGTACATGCAAGCCATGATATGAGTGAAAGAATCTTGAAACTGAATTTAAACCCCAAATCGACAATGTCAGTACCAGCCAATGCTAGCATGTTTCCTGCAACATTCAATGCTACAGGGTTCTTCCGGCCATGAACTGACAAGCTGTAATGTAAGTGAATGAATCTTGAAAGTGGCTCTAAAGCCCCATTTATATAAATAATGATGATGATTCTGTGTGTTGCAGGTCCAGATGGTGGTTGTGATTTGCCCAACAAGCCGAGATGACCGCTACTCCGCCATCAAGAAACTCTGCTGTCTTGAATGTCCAGTCCCATCACAGGTTTGCATTCCTTTTAGCTTTCCCACACCATAGGATGTGAACACAACTGATATGTAACACAACCGATGTATAAGAATTACAAGTTATGTTGGAAAGCATTTCATATTGGAGTTGACTGAGATGTTTTATTTCAGTGGACTGTGACTAATGTTTCAGGTCATTTTTTATTTCAATTGACAGTGACTAATGTTTCAGATTACATTTTCTTTCAATGGACTGTGACTAATGTTTCAGGTCATTATTTCCAAAACCATTGGCAATGAGAACAAGCTGCGCAGTGTCACTCAGAAAATAGCTCTGCAGATCAACTGTAAGCTGGGAGGAGAGTTGTGGGCCCTGGAAATACCTCTGGTACGATCAATTTGAGCTCCATTGGGTCGTCAGTGTCGTCTTGTACTTCAATATCAAATACAGTAGTAAATTATAACTGATAATGATTATTTCTTTTCATGATAATAGGGTTGTGTATAGGTGTTTTAGGTAAATAAAATTATCGCAAAAGGGTGAAAGAATTTGACTCTCGAAGGATACTTACCTCCGTTGGTTGGCGAAAGAAAAAGGAAGCACGTGGTATTGGGGTGTCTCGAGAGGATGGGACACTTGTGTGATATGCAGATGTTTAAATTTAGAAAACAAAGTTTTCCCCCATTGTCAAGACTCGGGCGAGGGAATATCATTAGTAATGACTGGCTAAGTATACTCACGAAAAGAGATCACCAAAATCTCCTTCAATGTTCACAGAAAGATCTGATGGTTGTCGGAATAGATGTGTACCACGACGCGGCCAAGAACAAGCGGTCCATCGCCGGGTTCGTCGCCAGTACAAACCGCACGTGTACGCGTTGGTTCAGCAGAGTGCACTTCCAGCTTCCCCACGAAGAACTCGTCAACGGGCTCAAGACCAGTCTTCTGGCAGCACTCAGGAAATACCATGAGGTAGAGATTCAAGAATTTACATGCAGGCGTGGCAATTTTCCACGGAAATCTGCTGATTTATTTGTCCAGGGGTTGATTTATTTACTCTGGACATTACTTGGGGCATGCAGTCCCCAGATGAAATCACAATAGTGTCTGTTGCCATGCCTGTACATGTAATGGATATAAATCACAATAGTGTCTGTTGCCACGCCTGTACATGTAATGGATTTACATGGTTTTGAGAATTATTAAGCTTACATTATTAGAAAAATTATCATTGCTAGCTGAATGTGTACGAGAGCTAGACTCTCATAGGGCTACTAGCATTCTGAGGAACGGTGGCCTGAAAATTAAATATGCAAGTTAAATTAGCATTCACAAATTGGTGAAAGATTCCCACAGTGACACTGAACTCCACATTCGCTTATGTAAGTCGTCTCTTTTCCGTAGATTAACCACGCGCTTCCGGGCAGGATCATTGTATACCGTGACGGTGTCGGTGACGGACAGCTCAAGGTGGTGTCCGAACACGAAGTCAAGCAGCTGGCCACCTGCTTCACACACTTCCCCAACTACGAGCCAAAGCTGTCAGTCGTGATCGTTCAGAAGAGGATCAACACTAGGTTATTCCTCAAGGTAGTTAGTCTTTGCTCTATTAATTTTTTAAGACTACAATTAGTAATGAATATGGAAAAATAAATACATAAAATCAGTATTAGTGATTCCTACGCTATTGCTGGGTTATCTTTACATTGCTATCAGCAGCCTACATATAGAACATTAAATCCACAATCTGCTTTGCTACATTGTTGTATATGATTCAACACATGTCTATGTAATGCAAGTGAAATCCAGGGGCGGTATCCTATAAACAACTTAAGTTTTTGCTTGACTTAAGTCAGCAACTAAAACCTTAGTTATCAA
>JAULBP010103317.1:0-10692 GCA_032355345.1 Lepetodrilus pustulosus
GGGCTTTGTGAAAGGATACCCAGGACTATAATATTTTCAACAACTTTCTCATAACACTAATGAACTGTTGGGGAATATTGAAAACATGTCATTCGGTGAATGAATTCTTGCTTAACCTTATCATTGCAGAAGGATATTTCACTGATGCATGTCGATGGACGACAAATAGATGGTGTTACACAAAAGACTACACACCTTGATGCTGAGGAGTTGGTAAGGAACCTCCAACTTTTGAAGTCCTGCACATCGGATGTTCTGTGGTCCCTGACAAATCACCTGTATCCAACAAACACAGGCCATGTGAGCGAGTAAAGCATAACACAAATTCATTGATCTCACAATGGCGTGTTTACAGAGGGAGGAGAACCAGAAATATATATAAGTGAGTGAGTTATTGTTTTACGCCGCAGAGGGAAATCTCTCCACCCATGCATGACGATCCAAGGGAGATAATATTAGGCATGCATATGGACATTGTGTTTCACCATTCCCCATGGATTCAAACTGAGAAACTTCCAATTTTGAAGATTTCTCAATGTAAATCACTGTACTACAGAACGATTAAATAAATAATAGATTGATTGATTGAATTAATGTTGTACATCACAGCAGGAATATTTCAACAATAGAGTGAAAATAATAATTCATCTATATAACATATATTTTAAAAAGTAAACAAAAATCTATGGAAATTCCACTAACGGAGGCTGGCCTACTGAGAGTGTAAGTATCTGTACCTGATAGAAGGAGATGGTTCTGTCTCTGGCGAACACCAACACCGGGTCGATGACGCGATCTTTCTCCGACACCTGGATGATGACGAACTGCCAGGCTAGCAGAGGCAATGTGCTGGGGTCACCCTGGTGACACAGAACGTCAAAAATATTTACTCTCCGTCATGGAAGTCACTGCTGTCAACAATGAATGAGTTGTAGCGGGAATCTTTCACCCATATGAGATGATCTCAGCAATGAACATATACCCTGCCCTGCCAGAATGTCATTGCAGGAATTTCATGCATTTACTTTCGCTAGAAATGTTTAACCACTAATCTACTAACCTTGAGGACATGTGTAAACATGACCTTCAGTGTTGGTCTCAAGGTCACAAGTAGAACCTAGAATGACAGAATCATCAACAACTGGAATAAATAACTAGAATGACAAATGACAAACACTAATAGTTTTAGCCGATAGCTTAATATTTAGAGATGAGAAAAAGAAAGTAGATTTTTACTTTAAAATGGTCAAATCTAACTCTTGAAAATTTGTCTTGTTACAAACTTTCAATAACATTTCTAATCAATGTATTATTATCAGTCCTGTGTTAATATTATACATTGCTAAATGAATCTATTCGCAAGGAATGAGAGTTAAGTCCCTTGTACAATATATGTCAAGAGTTGTCTCACCTTGGATAATGATGCCATAGCCAGTACCATGACATCAGACATAGGGTGATCCTTGATCGTCAGGTTCATGTGGAGTGGCTCGATCACACATACTTCGCCTCGACTGTGAAATAATAATTTAGTTACTCAACATCTCAGGTACTACGCATATTAAGAAGTGAGAGTTTAAAGGCATACAATCACAGATATTTATGGTCGACGTCAGAGACTATATACAGTGTATATGGTTTCTGTTGACGTACAAGAGCTACACATGTAAGAAGACATTTCATAACCTTACTTACTTTAAATGAAGGTAGTTCACTGAATGCTAATATACTAATTAATGTCAGAAGAATCAATGTGATACGAACCTTCCAGAAAATAGACATTGTGATTCACATGTTCTCACACCTATCAGTCTCCTGAAACAACAGAAAAGACAAAAATTAATCTTAATATTCATAAGTATGCTAAATACTACTGATACGATAATTCTCATCTGAGTATCGTTTCTCAAAGCTTTAATATCTACTACTAGACCAGAACCACTCTCATAGCGATCTCTTTTAGATGGCGCCCATACACTTATGAGACCACAATGGTCTAGTAGTGGACACAAGAGCTTCGAGAAACGATACCCTGAATTCTAAATAACAAAGAATTATATATTTATTGGTCTATTTTAATATTTATTGAACTCATACTTCTTTTCCTGTGAGAAAATAATTTTAAAATAAAATCATTTAAATAAATTTAATTTCATCAGAAATCTACTCAATACTATAGCACTCTTCCATGTTCAGGGACGTTTTATGATCGTCTCAGTTTCAGTTGCCTACAGTAGGTGAGAAGTCTAGTGAAGCCTTCAGTGGACAATGTACTCACTTGAACTCCAGCTCAAACACAGATCCGCCACTGTCACTACACACGGCCAGGACAAAGCTGTCTGTGAACTACAATACAAAACCAATAGGCCGTCATCTAAAGTAAAATCATGCAATACAGCTATAGGAAAACGTTGTGTACTGACAATAGAAATAATTGTCTTGAATTGGGGTTCATAGCTACTTTGCAATAATAGTACTTAACTATTTAAAAAAAGGTTACCAAATCATCATTGCATTATCATCATCATCATCATCATCATCACATCATTACATCATCACATGATCATCATCAATACATCATCATCATCATTACATCATCATCGTCGTCATCATTAGATCATCATCATCATTACATCATCATTATTACATCATCACATCATCATTACATGATCGTCATCATCATCATTACATCATCATCACCATCATCATTACATCATCATCATTACATCATCATCATCATTATTATTATTATTATTTTAATTTTAATTGGGAGTTTAAGTAGACATGAGAATACAGTGACATAAACTGGTCAATAATCTAAGTCCGCAAAAATACGTCACGAGCAATAACAACAGACGAGACTTACAGTCGCTATTGGGGTTTATAGCTGCTTTCAAGGTTCTTTCACATATCACAGCTTGTCAGTTTAAGGCAAGAGGAAACTCAAAACATCTGTAGCGATGAATGTTACAGTAAACCTGTGAGCATAAACTGGTACTGACAGACCAAGGATGTTATCTGTATTGCCACTCTACAGACAGTACATTCTATCAATATAACGTCAGAAACGTCATTTCTGCGAACATTGATGCCGAGCCCCCCGGTGCAGGATTTGAACTCGGGACCTTTGTCTCCGAAGTCCAACCTCTACCACTGCACTATCACCCGCCCCGACCCGTACTTACATTGACATGTAGGACGGCTGTGCCCTGGGGGTGGGCATCCGTGATCGTCCGTAACAGCTTCCCCGTTGTCAGGTCCCACATCGTGATCTGAAAAATATCATGGAAATGTAATAATTAAATATTTCCAATGAAACTTGGTACCAACATTTGGACAAGAGTATTTCATATTTCCTCCACCAATTAATTCTTAACTTTTTACTGATACAAGGAATGAAGATGACATAACTAACTAGGGCCCGATTTCTACAAGCAAATTTGAGTTTGAGATTTTGCTCAACTGAGATTTCTCCCATTGACTCAGTGCTGTAACGAGTAAAATCTCAAACTCAGCTGACAATTTTACCCAAGTTACAGCACTGAGTGAATCTGAGAACTCTCAATTGAGCAAAATCTCACTCAAATTTGCTTGGAGAAAACAGGGCCAGGTAAGATTAACAAAATTGAAATCAATGATAAACTGTCAGTCATTTCATCACAATTTCATCTTTGATAAAATAAAATAAAATACTTTTGGATCATTGTTTAGGCTTGTAGACTTAAAAGTTAGATTTAATTTTTATTTATTTAAAAAAATTTATTTTTTTATACTACTGGACAACTCTATAAACAGTTGATGTCGAGTAACGGTACCTGTCCCTTTGCAAATCCTGACAGCAGCCTGGTACAGTCCTTGTTAAAGCTGAGAGCTGAGATGGCCCCATACTGAGCCCAAACTGCTGTGCTTCCCAGACACCACTTCAACACCTGCTTGGGATCTGCAGCCAGAAAACCAACCATTTCATGAATGCTGAAACTTCCCGGTGAGGGGTTCCGAGAGGGTTGGTACAATACTGCTGTTTATTAGTGTGTAGAACTTCATGCTTACCAAACACAAGAACCAGACCATGTGATGTTCCAATGGCAATCAGTGACGACACAGTCTGTTAAAAAAAATATAATAGTTTTAACAATTAATCATTGAGAAAATAATGTTGAAATTGACAGGAAATTTCTAAGCCCAATGTTCTGTCAACTTAGCCCAGCTGAAGGAGATCAAGCACTGAAATTATGAGAAAAAAAATTAGTATGATTTCATGCTCAAGCTCACATTATATATGAGTGTTTGTGAACAATACTTTGAATATTGAGCATGAGATCGTACTAAAAAATGTTTCATAATATAGGCGCCAGTAGAAGCTTTTTTTTTTGTTAAATGGTTGCATGTATACTTTCTGAGAGAAAATATGCCAAACTGTTAGCTCGATTTACCTCCTTGAAGTTAAGAAAATCATGTTAAGGGCTAGTATTCAAGTAATAATTTGGATGATCATGTGTTATAATAAAACTTACAATGGCAGTCGGCATCCCAGCATCAACCCGGTCCTGAAGAACAAATCATAATTATGCCATACTGAGAATAAATGCTGAGTGTCTGGCAAAATATAATTCAGCAAAAAAAGTGTTATAATAATTTCTGATTCTTCTCATCAATTTAACCCCACTCACTGCTGGATTAATCCCAAAAGGGGCAAGTGGTAGTGCAATGGTTTGTTTGAATTATTGAAATGTACACAGTAGGAATATTTCACACAACTGTGCAATGGTAAAACACTTAAAGTTCGGAGCCGAAAGTTCAAATCCCATTCCGGTGCCCCGGCATCAATGTTCGCGAAAGTTACATTTCTGATGTGATCATGATAGGATGTGCTATCATCCTTGGTCTGTCAGTACCAGCCGGTGCTCGCAGGTTTACTGCAACATTCAGTGCTACGGATGTTGCAGGTTTCCTCCGCCCTAACCAGACAAGTTAATGTTAGTGAAAGATTCTAGAAAATTGAAATTAAACCCCACATTTTTTTAGGTGTTCGAATTATTAGAGGGTTCGAAGTATTAGAGTATTCATGGTAGTCGCAACAATATTCTGACATCGTCTGTTTCTCACCGTGCTTAGGATGGAGGACGGGGACGATGAGTTTGATGCTGACTTTGAGATGATGGAAGAATTTGAGAACGAGATGATGGAAGAAAATAATCAAGGAGGTAATTACTTGGAAGAAATTATAGTGGAAATTTATAGTGCACAATTATTGTGGACATTTATAGTGGACAATTATAGTGGACAATTATAGTGGACATTTATAGTGGACAATTATATTGGACATTTATAGTGGACAATTATAGTGGACATTTATAGTGGACACTTATAGTGGACAATTATAGTGGACATTTATAGTGGACATTTATAATGGACAATTATAGTGGACATTTATCGTGGACATTTATAGTGGACAATTATAGTGGACATTTATAGTGGACATTTCCACCAAATTATGTTGTTGCCTATGGGCGAGATATTCCCGCTACGACGCGAGGCAATAATTCATTCATTCCACCAATATCCCTGTCACATGTTGTCTTGGAATGGATGAAATATTCACGCTGCGGTGTAAAGAACTAATTCAGTCCCAATCCATTAACCTCCTGTCATGAGATATTTGTTTACATGCCATCAACCCTCCGTCGTGAAATATTTGTTGTTGTTGACATTTCATCAAACTCCCCTGTCATGAGATTTTCCATCAACACCTACCCACCTGCCATGAGATATTTAAGAATTGACTGTCATTTTGTTTACGTTCAACGAGGTATGAATGGTAAAAAAACCGATGTGGAAACTCTTTGAATCCGCGAAGCAGTTCATACAAAAGTTTGCACATCGCTTTTTACATTCATACCTCGATAAACGTAAACAAAATGACAGTCAAACCTTATAAATAAATTACATAATACATTGGTGGAGATTACATTCATTTAATAGTCTGAAATTATCATAAGAATTTTTTTATTAACTTCCAAGCGCAGCGCAGTAATATTTCCAACTGAAATGTATTACAGTGTTGATTCGCCGCGACCAGTAAACTGTCAATCAAGAATCAAATTTCGTTCATTGAAGTATCAATGCAATGTTTTGGGGTCCCGTTGACCAATCAGATTAACAAGACTTTAAAAGTTTCTACATCTCCTCCTCATCTTCCTCCTCCTCCTACTTCTTCTCCACCTCCTTGTCCTCCTCTTCTTCTTCTTCTTTTCTTCTTCTTCTAATGATTGTAATTATGTGTGGGCAGTTGAACTCCAGTTTTACATCTTTGCATTTGTTCTCATGTATTTCGGTGTTTTCAGTATCTGCTTCGGAACAGGGCAGAGACCTCCTCCCTGCCCTTCCCCTATCTGAACGGCTTCAACAACACCAGCAATATGAGGATGTCTGCGCTCAAGTCCACCTTTTCTTCAATCAAAGATGCAGGTGGGTCAGCAAACTCTTTTGAGGAAACAGCCACAATATGTGAACATGTATTTCCTCAACTAACGAGATTATAGGAGGGAAATACTCTTAAAAGCAGCTGGCTCGAAGCCCCCAGCAGAAATAAACAAACCACTTTATTCTTATCTCACAGTTATATTATTGGCATGCTTTTATAAATAAGAGTTTTGTATCAAATAATAAGATGTAATGGTCTCTCGTAGTGATCAGCCAGAAAGATGGATAAGAGAGTGCTATGATCTGTCAGTTGATACAAGAGCTTAACGAACGCAAAAGCACCATGTATTAGAGAGGGCTTATGGAATATCAAGAAGTGATACCCAGGTTCGTTTGCAAGTTTACATTCCCATTTCAATTTTGTTGTCGTCATTGTCCACGCAGCCAAGATGGAGAACGAAGAGCAGGAGTTGGCAGAGGGGGAGGAGCTGAGGCCGATCACCAAGTGCTTCAGTTCTCTGGAGGTCTCCACCAACGCCACTGATGCATACAGGTCAGTTACCTGTGTAATTACAGATCAAGCCGATCACGAATACTGCTGATGCATTTATTGTTTTAAATTTTACTAATATTTTTTTTATTGTATTTAATTTTTTTAAATTTTTGTCTGCTTATAAGGTCCAGGGTTCAAATGCCATCCTGGGAGGCTGGCATCAATGTTCACCAAAGTTAACCTTTCTGACATGATCACGGTAGGATGCACTGTTTGTACCAGCTGATTCTCACAGGTTTACTGGAACATTCCGCGTTACAGATGTTGCAGGTTTCCTCCTGCCCCAGACAAGCTGCGATATGTATGAAAGCATCTTGAATTCATATTTAATAATTTTAGGTTGACGAACGGAGATCCATACTCGTTCTGGCAATCTGACGGAGCAGCCCGGACCCACTGGATCAGGTGTGTTCCCTTGTTTACTATTGGACTATGTGGACTGTTTGCCATGCAACTACTGTGTATTAGTTCTGAGTAGGTTTTCAGTTCTGTGCAGATTTGAGAGTTAAAATGCCCCTCAAAACAAAAGTACTACTCAAATTCCATTCAATACTATTGGTCTTGCATGTACAATAAATTGTAGGTGTCGTTTGCTTGGAGAGAGAGAGGATTGTAGGCAGAGTTAGAGTATGGGGAATGAAAGGAGAGAGAGAGAGGGACATTTATTTTTTATTTTGTATCCTGTATGGTCAATTGTTAGGGTCATGTGCTTGGGCAGGAGAGGGATGGAGTCGGGGGCAGAAGGGTTTGAGAAAGTGGGGAATTAGAGAGACATTCCTGAGAGAGGGAGATATGGAGAAATAGAGATGCATGGAAGTGTTGCACATCAGGGAAAACCGTCTCTGAGTGTGTACAACTTTGTATATATGCTGGAGTCTCTGCTCGCAGATTAAGGATGAAGAACAACGTGGTGATCAAACAGCTGTCGGTGTCCGTGTCGTCATCAGATCAGAGTTACATGCCAGAGCTGATCATCGTGTCGGGAGGGAGGTCATTCCGCGCATTAAGGGAGCTCAAGGAAATCCGGATAGCTAGGTAAGGGGTTGCGCCATGGTAGGACGTTTGGCCACGTTCAATTAACATCCTGGCAGCCCAGCATCAATGCCCGAAAAATCTACATTTCTGATCCGATCTTCGTTGCAAATTGGTGAAAGATTCCCGCAGCGGTTATAAACTCTATAATCACTCACACATGATTGCGATCAAGTTAGGATGTGCTGTCTGTACCGTGGAGATGCTATTATCATCCTTGGATTGTCAGTACCAGTTGGTGCTCATAGGTTTACTGC
This sequence comes from Lepetodrilus pustulosus, assembly GCA_032355345.1. Classification (NCBI taxonomy): domain Eukaryota; kingdom Metazoa; phylum Mollusca; class Gastropoda; order Lepetellida; family Lepetodrilidae; genus Lepetodrilus; species Lepetodrilus pustulosus. Next base: position 8,266 of record JAULBP010103317.1, read on the forward strand.
AACATTCAACGCTATGAATGTTGCGAGTTTCCTATTGCCCTCAAATGGTTAGCTGTGATTGTAAGTCTTAAAAGCGAGCCTAAATCCGAGTTGAAAATAAATTACTGACATCGTCATATAGAGAAAGGATATGTGGATGCCAAAATGTGCTGGGATAAAGTGAAATATAGTTTGAAAGGTAATTCTTTATTTTCCAGCTTTCACATTCATTATTCTTCCACATTTCTTTCAGTCATTTCACTGGGGATGTGATGCTACTGAAAAATACTAAACTGTTCTACCCAGGTAAACCATTGTTTTACATCCTTCTTTTTCCATGTTCTAATGTTCTAATGGTCGGTAAATTGCAATAAGAGGTTAATTATTTCAATGAGTTGTAATTTTGGGGAAACACTTATTATTTATATTGCATAATCATGACAATTGGATTTTTTTAACTATAAAATTTCATCCACTAAATGTTTGCATATCGGACAGATTGTGCTGCGGTTTGCAAGTTGTTTTTGTTGAGGACATACCTCTGTCTGTTTCTCATGTCTACATGCCTATTCTCTCCAGTCATACAGATAAGCATCAAGCGTTGCCATAGTGATGGATGTGACACACGGATACATGGCCTCAAGACAGTAGGATACAGGTATGTCTCCAAACAAAATAATCAGATTGTTTTAATACAATCTAGCCTGTCAAATGAAATCTTAGGATTGATTTCTGCATATATGTTAACTATGAACATGCATGGTGTTCCCTGCTAGAATTCAGCTGAATATTACCAACACCTTTCTTGTTCCTGTAATTGTCTGGTAAGATTTCATTTTGCAGTCTGTATATTATTTTCCTGGCACATTTCAGGATTGTGCGAGAGCCGGGCGTGACGGTGATGGACGCCACAGCTATGTGGTACCTGCAGATTCTGGCGTCCACAGTGGCGGTCTCTCTGCCGCAGTCGCCGCAGCTCCGCATGCAGGTGCTACAGCACACCAGGTATGAGTCGCCGCGGTGGTGCCATCCAGCTTAGAATGTCTAGCACAAGCACTGGTATAGCCGATAATACTCTTAGATTATACTACAGTCCCTATTGCACTACCAGATGCAGTCAAAAAGCAGTCAATATTTGATTCCCGCAGCGACGTTAAACTCCATATTCACTCACTCACAGTCAATATTTCACCATAAACTTGTGCTCAACAAAGATGTCAGAGATTGAAATTATCACTCACCCGCTCGCCTGGGTCATTTCTCCTAATTTGCAAAAGGTGAAATTCAAGTAGAAATTCATGACATTTGTTATTTGTATCACTGTGGGTGAGTAATTTTTAAGTTAATTTCTTTCTCTGTGAAGTGTAAAACAAGTTAATTTTGAATTTAAAGGACACTTCCATTCTTGTATCGTCAGGGACATGGCCTGCAAACACTATATGCAGGGCTCGCATGTTAGAAGGGTTATAGCTGGAATGGTAGCCCTGAGCTTACTAAATTACCTCCAGGCACAGGACTTTTGGCCTAACAGTAGCTACGCCCCTGAACATTATCTTGAAATGTTAACCTTTTTTTTTTACCTAAATGCAATTGCAGAGGCCATAGAGAATAATTGATTAATCCAGCAGGGAGATGATCAAAGAAAGGTGAGCTACATTGGCGGCAAGACTGACGATGTTGCGATTTCTCTCCGTTTTCAGGAAGGCGTTGGAGCACATGCCGCCACTGTCACTGAGCCATGCCAGCACCGACCGACCGCAGATCCTCAGTAAACACGTCATGCAAGAGATGGAGGCGTTCATCACAGAGCTGGCCAGGTGTGTTAGTAAATCCAACCATCGGTAACCGAGGCTGAACGGTAGAGAAATCTATAGTGCGACCTCATGGAAACATTGGCAAGCTAGCCTCAAGGCAAAACTGAGCAAGGTGTTTTGTACTGGTAAAATATGTGTACCACAGGGTTTTCTCAACCATTTACAAGCAATACACCATGCCCGAGATTACGAAACTTTCCGAGTACAATTTCATGCTCAAGCTCAAATTTATATGGGGATTTATGAACAAAACTTAGAGTTGAACATGAAATAGTACTCAGAAAACTTTGTAATCTCGGGGCCAGGCCTCTCGTTCTACAGATGAGTCATAGTGCTATGAGAGTTGTACATTGTATGTGGTTTTATGACATCATGACTCCCATAGTGCTACAGAGATTACAGAACCTTTCTGACTACGATTTTAGGCTCCTCAAAGTTTTGTTCACAAATCCCCATATAATGTCTGAGCTTGAGTATAAAACCATACTCGAAATGTTTTGGATTGTCAGATTTTTATTGGATATTTTTCCGTTATATTAGAGCGGGGGATGGCATCACTAAGGGATTTTCGCTCCAGCAGGAAGGATTTTGCGTATTTTGGCACAATTTTTTACATACATGTTGTGACACAACC
>JAULBP010103328.1:0-10692 GCA_032355345.1 Lepetodrilus pustulosus
AGGCTGGGTCAGATGTGGACCCCATTTTTATTTTTTGTTATTTACCTGCACTATTATATAAGGCTGGTACTATATCACGGACCCCAAATACAGCCTTATATAGAGGGGACACTGTACTTTATGTGAATATGAAGTAATTTACCATTAAGTGTACAGTTAATCAGTAGGAGTGGATAACTTGCTGCATTGTGTATGTGGATATTTCTAAACAGGTGCCATTCAGATGATCATTGTGAACTGTGACAATATTAATACAGTCGTCCATAAAATAGATAACAATACATTTATTATTGTACCATTTCTCATTTCATGCATGCATGATAATAGTAAAATGTAACCAATAGAGAATAGACACTATTGACATTAATGCTATACTAGTGCTTTACATTCCATGTACTACAGTGCCTTAATTTGTACAGATGTTAATACACGTAAAAGACAATTATGTACGTGTTGTAAAAGCTGAGTTTTCTCACTATACAGTAACTATGCCAAGCTTGAGGCCGAGTACTACAAGACCAGAAGCCGCTATCTTATCCTGCTCAAAGAAAATGCAGCGCCAGTTATGAGTGAGTGTGTATACGTGTCATATAGAATACTAAACGATTGTCCGTTAGATACCATGTTTATCTTACAGTGAATTGTTTTAAATTATATCTAAAGGACAAATGCAAGTTGTTATGAAATGTAACTCTGATGTGAAGATATCTTATCATATGGAAGTGATAGCTTGGAAAGTTTGGAAAAAAAATCCACTTTGATCCAGATAAAGCAATGAAATCGATTTTGATAGCACAATTCTCCAGTCCTGAAAAATAATGGAGAGATATTACTATGGTGTAGAAGGGCAACTGTACTTTAACATCGATGGATGAATATAGGAATTAAGTGTTAAACATAGTGTGTATTAGGAGCAACAGTTTCACAGCCAAAAGAAAATGTTATGTGTCCTGTTTCAGGATCCTAAATAAATCCTACCAGGATCCTGGCAGGACACCCCCGGGGTGCAAATGTCCTTTCAGGGTCCTAATAGGATTTTGTTAGGATCTTGGAACAGGACACCTAACTGTTTTTTCAGTGTTTCTAGTATTGGTTAAGGGGTTAATAGATAATTCTGCTGAATTCACTGCATTTGGCCTACTGTTACAGCTATATATAGATTAATATATTGATTTCCGTATGGACAATGACAGGAAGTTCTAGGCTGACATGGTGTATATTTGAAAGGCAACAGGTTGTCAATTCAGGTGTATTGACGGCATTGTTAAGGAGCTACATAATATCAAGGTCCAATTTATTGATGTGAATATCTTGAATTTGTTTAACAGAGTGATATGGAACTGGAAATAGCAATCATAGATGCATTTGTTGCAATTTTCATCATCCGGGTTTCTTTAAATATTGCTCAATAATGATAGATGAAAGAGAACAGATCGGTGTTGATGGTGACATTTTCAAGTGGTTTATTTATCTGACCATCTACAGCCAGGAGATAGTTATTGGATTTTATTTGAACAGAAACATCTGGGAATAAGTTCTTCGTTGCGGTGTTGTTGGTTTAACCGTGTACTAGACAGGAGGTGTACCAGGTCTGCTAGTGTTCTTCTCAATGTGACTTATGTGGGCACACAGCAAGATGACATAACCTGCAATGCGTATATTCACATTTACCAGTGATGCGGGGGAACAATGTGACTTACCTGTGGGAACACAGGTGTGGTGAGGGAGATCTGAGAGTTAATTACAGGTGCAAATACAGGTGTGAAGGAAGACGACCGAATATTTCAGCTTTGGAGTGAATTGTATTTGTTGAACTTGCTAGTATTCCTGGATACCTGGGCACGATGCATCACAGATATATTGTGAATTTCTTGTGCTTTGACCACTCTGCTATGGGACATTTCCACCCGGCACACATGCGGCGCTCTCGGCGACATTACCATTCGTGGTCGCCGGGGGATACGCGGGAAAGAGTGAGACGAAGTCCTCGTAAGTTGTAAAACAGCAGAGGCTGAATGATTCTGTGTAAATAATGGTTGGTTGACCTGTACATGGAGGAGAATACAGTAGATCGATTTGGCCTCGAGATTATTAAAATAAAATTAGTATACCGGTAGTTTTATTCATAAATTTTAGCTTGAGCATGAAATTGTTTCGTGTTAAGCTTTGTAATCTTGGGGCCTGTTTCTGTCTGTAGTGTTAGATATCTGTCTGTAGTGTTAGATGTCTGTAGTGTTAGATGTCTGTCTGTAGTGTTAGATGTCTCAATGATATGACTTCTGTACTATGGCAATGCATTGTTACCTGCCTGATTTCTCGAAACAAACTTCTCAAATAATGCTTTAGTTTGCGTTTTTACTTAAATTTGCGAAAACTATAAATTTGTATTTCTCTAAATAAAACTCACTTCCAATTGTTAACATAAAATTGCATCTCAGGCAGAAAACTCAGTCAATTTACAAACTGAAATATCAGTGGAGTTCTGACGTTATTTTTCGAGAAAGCAGGGCCTGCCTGTCCAATGAATTAAGTGTGCCTTGTATTTAGGAAGTAAGTGTTACACCTTCATCTGAACCACTGAGTGGTGTTGCAGGTGGTAGTGATGCGGGTAAAACACAGGACATCGTCAACCAGCTGCTGCAGGAGGCCATGGATTCAGAGTCTGGCGAGGCGCGCGAGGCGGAGAGTAACTCCCGTCTCTTCCTCCACTCAAATAGGTCAGTACAGTGAACCAATAGACCCAAGGCGGAGAGTAACTCCGGTCTCTTCCTCCACTCAAATAGGTCAGTACAGTGAACCAATAGACGCGAGGCGGAGAGTAACTCCCGTCTCTTCCTCCACTCAAATAGGTCAGTACAGTGAACCAATAGACCCGAGGCGGAGAGTAACTCCCGTCTCTTCCTCCACTCAAATAGGTCAGTACAGTGAACCAATAGACCTGGGAACCCCGCATCAATGTCCATGAAAGTTACCTTTCTGACGCGATCATGATAGGATGTGCTGTCTGTACCATGGCAATGAAGTTAGCATCCTTGGTCTGTCAGTACCAACCAGTGCTCACACGTTTACTGCAACATTCAGCGCTACAGATGTTGCTTGTTTTCTCCTGCCCTAAACTGACAAGCCGTGACGTGACATGAGTGAAAGTATCCTGAAAGCTGTTCTAAATCTCAATTAAAATTGTATACTCCCCAGGGAGTTCAGAAGGAACACTAAGTGCACACTTACCCATTTATAAGGGATAATAATGCGGCACTTACTTGGTGGATTTGGCGCATTATAAGTAGTAATTATTATTATTATATATATGTTTTAAATAGTAATAATACACATTTCAATATTCCATCATACCATTTTAGTTTAGGGCAGGAGGAAACCCAAAATACAATGGTGTTTTTTATCTATCACATTTGAAGTAACATTACGATGTATATGTAATTGGATGTGAAACCGGGAGACATGTTCAGATAGTCATTAAGTTGGCTATTCGTGAATCATAGAAGTTTTTTCCAAATAAATATTGTTTTAAAAAAATAAAATTATATAAATAAATAAAGATGTATGGTAGGCCTTAAGCCTGATATGACACACATCCTACATGCCAGTCGGCGTAGTTGACGTGGTCCACTATGTTGCAGCTCGCTGGAGTACGACCACTACGGCTTCCAGAAGAACAGCTGGGCGGATGACGAGGACCCTCTACTGGCGCGGGCGGAGGAGTTGCAGCGGCAGTCCATGGAGCTCTCCAACAGGCTGAAGGTGGGCGCTCACCTGGCTAACACACCATCAGTATAGCTTCCTTGTGTCCTAATGTTTTATTATTGTAAATCCATGAATAAGTCTCACCATGCTATGGTTAAGCGCCAGTGAGCAGCCTACCTGGAATACTGTGCTATATAAATAGATTATACTATTATTATTATTATTATTATTAATATTATTATTACATGTATTATTATTATTATTATTAGTACATGTATTATTATTATTAATATTATTATATTATTATTATTATTATTATTATTATTATTCTTTTTATTATTATTATTATTATTATAAAGTGTCTCTTGATCATCATTGACTAGAACAATTGTTTTCACGTCAGATTGTTGACGAAGCCTCGTCTCATCACGTCAAGTGGGAGAACTTCATGGTCAACCAGCAAGGCCGACCTCTGACCCGGTCCCTGGAACTCAAGATACTCATCCGGTCGGGAATCCCTCACGAGTTTCGTGAACAGATCTGGAAGGGGTGAGTGTCCCTGCTGCATGCTGAACTCTGACCTTGTCCTTGACCCGCCAAATTGTACCATAGCATTCAATGTATTTTAAATGTTATGGTTTCCATAATATAATACCCTGATTTATTTATTTTAAAAAGGAAAGTGCTTATTATCCTTCATGTCTGTTACATCAGGTGTATTGAGATGTATGTGGGACAGTCCAGGAATAAACTGGGTCCAGGCTACTACAAGAGTCTAGTAGCAAGAGCCAAAGATTCAAAATCTAATCCAGCCTCTAAACAGGTTGGTTTTTTAACATTTCTATTAGATTTACATTGTTTTGTTTTTTGTTTCTTTATTTCTTTTTCTGTAGTTATGGTTTTGGTTAGTATTTTTTTGTTTTATTTATTTTATATTATTTTATTTTAATGTAATTTAATTTTAATAACATTGAAATTAATATTATTATTATGATTTTATAGCAATGCTTTGTATTTCATTGGAGTATATCATTGGAATTTGGTTCAAGAATGAGAAATAGTACCAATTGTTTATATGTCGATGAGAAATGTCTAGTGTTAGGTTTGATTGTTTGTATTGTATGATGTCTGTGATGTCTGTAGATTGAGCTGGATCTCCTGCGGACGTTGCCAAACAACCGGTACTTTGAGACACTGGAGATGGAAGGCGTTAAGAAATTGCGGCGAGTGTTGCTGGCCTTCAGTGCTCAGAACATGGTCATAGGATACTGCCAGGTCAGCCATGTAGTAGTAAAAACAATAATGGTGGTAATAATAATAATAATAATAATAATAATAATAATGATAATAGTGTAAATATTTAATTTATTTTTTTGTATTGGGGTCTAGAGTCACTTTCTAGAATCTTTCACTAACATCACGACCTGTCAGTTTAGAGCAGGAGGAAATCCGCAGCATCTATAGTGCTGAATGTTGCAGTAAACCTGCGAGCGCTGTTAGTACTGACAGACCAAGGATGATATCTGTATTGATAATGGACCTGATCCACCCCACAAGTCATGCTCTAAGTGCTACATAAGCACTCTCGTAGCGATCTCTAATACATGGCGCTCCTGCACTTACGAGAGTGCTATTGAGAAACGATACCCAGTGGAGTAGAGCTGTATTTAGATTCAGATCTTGTTCCGAGTCCGGTCCTTCATACAGACGTGGTTTCAGGGTCTGAATCGACTAGCGGCCATTGCTCTACTGTTCCTGTCGGAGGAGGAGGCGTTCTGGTGTCTGGTGGCCATCGTGGAGCACGTGATGCCGCCCGAGTACTTCACCAACACACTGGCGGCGGCGCAGGCAGACCAGTTGGGACACATGGTGCAGAAAACCATTGATACGGCGCAAACCATTCCCTATCCAAATATCTCAGCGTCACTTTCAGATCTAATAAAAAAAATGTAAACCATCTCCCTGCTAGATTATGCATAAACACAGCTCTTTTGGGCCTCTCCAGTTGCCTGCAGCAGGGAGAGGGTTAATGAGATTTATTTGAGCTTCTTGCTAAAATGTTTTGAAATTTGAATTTATTTCCTATATATTCATATATGCTCATTACATTTTGTAATAATAACTTTTCATGCTGACTCAGTAAAGCAATAGATTGATCTCTAATGCTTAGTTGCTAGTTCTCTAAACATTGACATCTTGTTTCAGAGAGTATTGAAGGACTTGGTTCAAGACAAGCTGCCAAAGTTGTACGGCCATTTTGAATTGCATGATTTTGACCTGAGTCTGTTCACGTTCAACTGGTTCCTGACTGTATTTGTGGACGGTGTTCCCCCCGAGACCTTCCTCCGCGTGTGGGACGCGTTCCTGTACGAGGGGAGCAAGGTACGGCTTGAGTTTATTAATAATAATAATAGTAGTAATAATAATAATAATAGTAATAATAATAATAATAATATATTAAATAATAATAAAAATAAATACTATAACTATTAATACCTAGACATCACTGTAAATGCCTCAACTATGGTATGCTGTATTCTAAATATTTTTTATTATAAGGGTTAATGGTAACATTTAAACATTTTACAAATTAATTAATTTTTTTCAACCTGTGAGATAACATTTACCAAAGATGAAATGACAATGTTTATGAATTGAAATGAGATATGACAATGGTTGTGAATTGAAATGAGATATGACAGTGTTTATTTATTGAATTATTGCATATGGGTGAAATATATCCAGTGACTTAAAAAAATTATATCAATCAATATTCATTGAAATTAGTTTCTAGTGTCATGACGATTTTGATTCAGTTTTAACCTGTCCATTTCTACACCACTTTTACCAACAAATATTGTATCATTCTCTGTATTCAATCATATACTTCAGTTTTGAATAAACATTTTGTGTATGTTTTTCTTGCTACTTTTAATTTTAACCCAATCTACCGAATATAGTGCAATAAATATTCATCATCTCGTAAACGATTCCTGCCATGACATAAAACAACATCTCTCTCACTCTGTCCATCCCTACAGGTGTTGTTTAGATTTGCAATCGCTTTCCTGAAGTACGCAGAGGAGGATGTCCTGAAGCAGACGACGGCGTTCCTCGTCAACAAGTACATGAGAACAGTGGGCGAGAAGATGACTGATGCCAAGGGAATTTGTAAGGTAAACACATCACTGTGTTGTCTGGTCTCCCCAGGTTGTACAGTCTCTGGCTTGTGGTCATGTCAACATGTTCCTGCTTTCAGTTCCATCACCCAGACGGCACATCGCGGCATGCGATGTTGATTTGATGTCGAAAATATGTTGGTTTTACGTAGTGATGTACATTTATCATCTTATCTGCTCTGCAAGGCATCACCAGTGACCTAGAAAAGGATAACTGTCAACTGGCACAGTGTTTACTGTCATAGTCGAGATATTGATGTTTTAAATATTTTTGAATTTATTTTCTTTTGCAGATAGCCTTCCATGACCTAAATCCCTTCCCAATGAAGAGTATAGCCTCAAAGAGACAGGCCCATCTCAGTCAGATCAAGGTAGGTAACTCTGTCACACCAACAAATGTTGTGAAGTTCGCTTTTGGTGAGCAAGCAGATAGATAAATGATAAGGTTCTATCTCAGAATGTGAATCACAGAGTTTGTTGCCACGACATTCTCTTCTGGTGTGTGAGGACCTTAACAATGCTGGTTTGTGTCTACCGGTAGATTCAGGTGTTTCTGGTTTTCTCCTCAGACTGAGTTGGCAGAACTGGACGCTATCCGGCGAGACTTCAAACTGGAGCGCATCCCCGAGGACCGTCTGGAGTACTACAGCGACGACGACCTCGACGAAACCGAGGCCGAGAGTCCAGGACCTCGAATTGTGCGCGTCATGGAGTTCTGAACACGTGATGTCATCAATGAAAGAGCGAGATAGGGGTTAAGAGTTTAGCGAGAATAGAGCAGCGAGCAAGTTCAGCGAGTGAGATTAGAGATCAAGAAGAGTGATAAGGAAATACTCAACGTGAACAAACCTTTAAGCTATTCCTAGGGGTCAATGATTTGATTTCAGAACAAGATCAATTATCGTGGACTGTATTCGATTCATGACTCTACTGGTGCGAGTGCTAGGTCACGGAGCATGCTCAGTCGCCCTAGGGTGGATCCAGTTGTGAATCGCGTACAGCCTTTCTACTGAACAAATGCTAAAGGATCATTCCCCCTCTGGGTGAATGCCAACTTGCCAACTATCACGACGAAATCTGTCTTTCAGAAACGTGTTGCCGTGATGACACAAATAGGGATAAGGTGTATGAAGGTTATCTAATATATGTTCTTGGCATAAGCCTGCCATCTGTGCTAGTGTTTTGTTTATTATGTATTATCATTCCTCTTCATTCATCGTACACATGATACATGTGCTTACAAGTGCACGCAGTTCTAGGCTTCCGTATCGCAACAGAGATAGTCACACCAAGATTCATTCAGGCAATGCTACATTTCACTACAAAGTGCTACATAACGCTATGGTACGTGTTCAGCCAGATATGTAGTACCGATGTAGTGTAGTCTGTATGCAAACCCGAGGCGCGTTCAAGCTCCACTGCTTTTTGCTACATAGCATATATAGTACTATGGAATCCAGTCCGCCAGCACTATGTAGGATATGTATGAACTATTTTTCATACGCATCTGTACTGCGTATTATTGGTAGGAAAAGTAGCGTAGTAAATGTAGTGCAGCTTGAACGCATCCCTGGCATTTTCAATATTCCTGCAGAAATCTACATCTTTGTAGTTGTTGTGTATTGGTGAAATGTTCCTGCAGCGACGTTAAACTCCTGTTGCGACAAATATTGGAATTTAATTCTTTTATTATTTTATTTTTAAATTCACACATGTGCAAATACATGCCTATGATTGGAATGTTGTTTAATTACCATATATGTCATAATGTCACATTAAGGCTTGTAACCTCAATGAGGAAATACAACAAGAATGGAGACTACCGGTACTAGTATTTCTGTTGCAATATTGAAGAACTAGATGCGAAATGCACTTGTAAGATGCTCAGTATTAAAGTTACAAATTCATTGTTCATAACTTACTTTGTACTTGATTATAATGTATCAGTGACAATGGCCTTGGATCATATCATGCCATCATTCCATCTTGTTATTGAAAAAGGTTCATTTGCTAAATGGATTGCAATTTGCAATTGAATCTGATACGTTTAAACAATATTATTATAATTATTTAAGCAATGTTATTGGTGTGAACCTGCTAGTAGTTTTACCTATGTCTGCCCAGATGAAATGTTTTCCATAGGCCAACCTATCATTCATATGTCATGTCAAGTACCAGTTAAGCTGAAATTATCAATAGAAAAATGGTTCAAATTGTATATAGTCGCACACTGGTTTACAATATATTTTACATTGTTGACTTTTATACATTCCTGTCCTACGTGCAATTTTGCATTATTTCCGTACCATGCTAGTTATTTCTGTACCATGCTAGTTATGGATTGTGTAAATACTGTGATCTGTTCACCTATGATTAATGTGATCTATTCACCGATAATTATCATTTAATGTGATTTGTTCACCCGATTACTATTGTACTGTGATCTGTTCACCGATAATTATCATTTAATGTGATCTGTTCACCCGATTACTATTATACTGCGATCCTTTAGTGTAAATACTGTTCATGTTCGATTAGGTGATTAACCTACAATAATAATATAGTGTAATGTGATCTGTTCAATTATGTTTGTGGCTTGTTAACTGATAAATATTCACAATGCTCAGTTCAGTTTCAAATATTCGCTGAATACACATGCGTGTCAAAGGTGAAAGCACATGAACAACTGTCTGAGGTGCTGTAGAGGTAATAATGTGTGCTTATCATCTATTTTGCGTTATCACTTTTTTAACTACTGTAAAGTATTCGGGTGGTTGTGACAAGCATTTTAATAGCATTATACTGTACTATAATGTGCTTTCACCTTTACTATGTGCATGGTTATTTGAGCTGGTTTATTATCTGTAGTCCAAATGTTTTTGTCGTCCAGTATAAAAGTCCTGTAATCACAGGTGGCCTAGAACTTGGCTGGAAGCATTGAAAAAACGAACAAAAATTAACAAGTCTGCTTATAGTCAAATATAAAATGTCGCTTCTGAGATGTTTGGTATGGAAATGGTCCTTGAGATTGTTCAATAGAGCAAGCAGATAGAACTGCTGCAAGAGTTGCTTGGACATTGTTACTGGGCATTTTTAGAGATGATAGCTTTCATACTATTTCTATGCAAACACAGAACAAACACAAAAACTATGCAATTCTGCAGACTGTAGACTAAAAAACATGGGAATGTGTGAAGATTTGTGTACCAGCATTTAAAGCACTGGATCCCATTTCATGACTTTAGCAACTCCAAACTAGTTAGGACACCATTGTGAAATGGGGGCCTGGACGTTTCTGTTAGATGTTTATACTTCAGTGTCGGTTCTTTAGTAATCTACTGTGATCATGTTTTTAAGTTTTCATAAAATTACTGGTAAAAGCAGTCTTCCATACTTTGAAAGCATACCATTGTTTCGTGAAAGGATACCCTGGTTGCTCAGAACACTTTTATAGCTGTATAGTTTTTGGTAACCATATTCTCAAGTATTGTAGCGATAAAACGTGCAGTATGCTGTATTCAAGTGTTCAAGTGATATCTAGCTTTCCAACATTAACACGCCTTTCAGAGTGCATACATTGGCAATATAGTTCCATACATTTGTAACTTTTTATGTTATATAACAAAATTTGGAAGCCAGTATGTAAAAGTCAATACCGTTGAAGCCACTATCTGAGCCTGTCACTATCTGAGCCTGTCGACGATGAGAGACCTGCTCCTCGTGCATTAACTATTATTATACCCCTCTTCCGGTCTCGTTGCCATGGTTTCTTTTGTTCTAAGCGTACTTGTATATCCGGATACACGTACAC
>JAULBP010103339.1:0-19053 GCA_032355345.1 Lepetodrilus pustulosus
CAAAACCAGCTAGAAATGGATTCACTAACCATTATGCTTCATATATCCAGGCTTGTTTTGGAATGGAGAGGTTGTTTTCATATAGTATTTTATCAAATATTTGTGTGTGCATGCGACACAATGGACTGTAGCTATAAAGGATGCAATATAGATAGCAAAATAGTAAAAGAAGCATTTTTTAGCTACAGAACTGCAGCTTAGCTAGATCTTAATATGATGGACTGTCTGCGCTGTGCCGCTTACTAGTTACGAAAAGACACCGTTCCCTGAGGGAGATCGTATCATCATTAGTTCGTCAGTATCAGTCCGTGTTTGCAAAACACTCGCGGTTACAGATGTTGTAGATTTCTTCCTTCTGACTCAATACTGATAAGCCGTGATATGAGTGGAATAATGTTGAAAGTAGGGAAAAACGACAATTCAAAACGAACCAGAGAAAAAGAGGTAAAACGTCAATAATATTCAGTACAAATTTGCTGTGTTCAGTTTTGACGAAATTCGTAATTGCAAGTTATCTGTACTACTGACACACGTTTCACAAAACAATCCTAGCGTTACGGGAGTCGTTAGTATGTTAAAAATATTGGAGTTACAACTCGCGTAGCGCTACGATCGTTCTGTGAAACGAAACCCAGTAGCCTACATTTGTTGTTTTCCATGAATAATTTATTTAAGCGTACGTTGAAGTTTAATAATGAACTGTTACTTTTACAATTCCAGTGGATAACTTCAGTGACCAGATCTAGGAAACTCAACAACAAACAGTTACTTGTATAAAATAAACAGCAAAATCATATAGAGTTTTGCTTGAATTTATTGCATTTCTCGTGGCATTCTCATTTGCCTTGAACGGAGGATATAGTAGAAGATGTACATTCGTGATGCAATCATAGAGCTTGGTTAGCTACAATGCATGTGGACATTGGCAGAATTGTATTCACTATGCATAGAAGTATTGCAATACACACTCGTATTAGGAGTAATTGTGCACATTGTGATAAAAGCAATATGTTCTCTAAATATGGCAATACATCGACCTCTTCTAAACAGCCTAAAATTGGGACTGCAGAAAGAAAGATTTATGTTGGCCAATGAATGTCTGCGAATTTCAAAATGACCATTACATAGATGATTTATTATAATAGCAGTGTTGCGAACGTTGGATACAATAAGTATCATATCTACATCGACTTTTGTCTTTATGTATTTTTTTATTGTCATCAATTTCGCAAAGCATGCAGTTACCCATTTACTGAGCTATTTTCATCAGTTTGTATGGCATCTTCCATCATTCAATGCCAAAGTATTTCGGGGATATTAATTAATACATTTTATTCTGATTTGTAGTTTTCAGCATATAAATTAAATACTATAGTAGAACTGCAAATTATATTCAATATTAGCCTCTTTCATATTCAAAATGATAATGCAATTATATGGCGTTACCAAAGACTTGAATGGCATCTCTCAAAAGGACTTATGAACTCTGACTTCTGGTAAAAATGCTTTACACACCTTGCACAGATCAACGTTAATAACACACCTTGCACAGATCAACGTTAATAACACATTTAGCTTTTGAAAGTGAATTGGCAGCCATTTTGAAGGTATAAGTTCTCCGCAAGTTGCCAACGTAATTCAAAGGTCAATGTACAGAATGTCATGCAAGACTTTCTGTAAGAGTTCAATATATTAAGTCAAACAGACGACAAACGTCGTTCTTAAAGAAGTACTAGTATATTTCATGAATAAGAACAAGCACTTGAGAGTTTGCAGGAATGAGATGTTAAATTGATATATCACGGGTGTAGTATAACCCTTCGAGTTGATAATCACACCAATAGGCTCACCGCGGGACTACTTTCACTTTCCTTCAGTAATACACTCGGCACTCGCAAGAGTAGTAATATTACACAGATTCCGGGATAATGGTTATTAGGTCGTCAGCCTCATCAATCATCGCAATGCTCATATTTAGACTGTAAAAATGGATTTTCTTTGGCGAAGTGAAAATCTCTAACTTTCAGTTTAACAGTTAGGATTTTAATTCTAACTAAACGATAAGCAATTAGAAACTCTGAAAAGTCTGTATAATTAATGCTCATGATTGTATTACTAACTATACTGATGTAGTTCCAATGGTAGCCACTACGAGATGACCGGGAGGACCGTGGACTGAGTGGATATCAGGGGTGTCTGTGGTGCTATTGATTCTTAGATATAATTGGCAGCCCATGTTTTCAGATGGCAGCCACAGGAGAAAGCTAGGATGGCACTATAAGAATTCTTTTTGTAATGTAGGTGTTCCCATTTTGGTGCTTTTATAATAAAGTGCATGAGTAATTCATTGTATGGCTCTTATTCGATGGTCTTTCAGGCCAATTTAGGCGGTTTGAAAGACAAGTCGCGTCGATCCAAATGTGCAGATGTCACACGAAGAACAATTAGTTATTATCAACTGTAAAAGCATTACACACACACACACACACACACACACACACACACACACACACACACACAGAAATGCAAAGTATTTCCAACCATGTGGTCATAATAGTTATTATTTACACAAGATAGATCAGATTGGCTCAAACCTCCAAGCTAAATCTACGATAAATGTTCAATGTTTAGAATATCAACAAATGTTTACTTGACTGGTTCATCCATTTCCACAGTCGATATGTGAGGTCTTAAACCCTAAAGTCCACATGTTTATGTATATTAGGATTTGTTAGTGATCATGTTTACACAATGGTAACAGCCAAGTAGTGAGATTACTGTTCTAGTTGATTTATTTTCGAAGTCAAAATAATGAGATTAGTGTTTATAGGAGTGGTGTGAATATACATGAAATGTTTCACTGGCCTACTAAACAAAATGTTACCTTTTAAAGATAAAATAAATTTTAAAATTTTATATTAAAATGAATGAATGAATGAATGAATGAATGAATGAATACCCGGTAAATAAAAAAAATTAATAAATACATAAATAAAATCAACCAACCAACCAACCAATCAGTCTTCTCAGTATAATTTGATCCCAAATACTGTCACAAAATGGACCCACAGTTAAATTTGTAACCAAATAGCCTCATATTTTCTGCACACAAAATGTACTATAATATATGTATAGGATGTTTGATAATACCCACATGTACAGTAATCCATAAAAATAACGTAGATACATAAGAACAGGTGGCACTGCCATAGCGTGTGTTCGGATACTTACATTTTTGGTCGTTTCATCCTTCTGAATCTAAACCACAGCTGTGCAATCCACTAAAACGTTTTCAGTCCAGTAAAAGGCTGAGAGATATGCGTGTGGTTTTTACACGATAATAGGAAATGTTTTCAAGCTTGAAGCACTCAACACATAACTGGCTCTACGTGTGAATAAATATCACGATAATATCACAATTTCATTAAAAAGAAATAAAAAATTCCCAACTCCCTAGAAAATGTGTTGACACAGAAAATAAATGTTCTCACAAATTTTGTGATATTCCACTGGTATTATTCTTTCAGGCAATGGGGAAGAATGACTACACACATCAGTGATCCTTTCTAAGATGAATCAGTTCCATAGAACGATGTTTCATCGAGATGATTAACCATCTTTCTGCTGCAGACAACCAAAGGTGCCATACATCGTTGATTGCGACTAATCCAGCAGATACTGTTAAGGAATCCAAACCGACACAGATTTCCTGATGAATGAACTGGGACATCAACACATCTATTTAAAGATGAAATGTGAGAAGAAGGAGTATGACAGATTGGAGTCGAGGGACAATTCTCCGCTATGTTGTCAGATGATGGCCGTAGATCCTCCTGACATACTTGTATCTGTTGGATATAATCAATGATCTTATGACGTATTGATCGCTTTCTTCAACGTTTGCTTTCAATGCCCATATACGACAAAATGATGATCAGCCATATTTGTGTGTATGCCACTACAATATTGTAATTCCTTGATTTAGAAATTCACAATTCAAAAATTCAATATTAATTACACTTATTGGCTTTAAAAAAAAAATACAGTGATATTCGGGAATTCTAATATAAACCAGAAATAGTTTTCGATTGTTGGGAAAGAGTTCTGATGAAGCTTAGCAGCTATGACACGGCTGTGAGTGATGCTGTTGTACAAACACGTATATCTCGTAGAGTCATCTCCAGTATTCACCACAGCTGTTACAGTTGTACCGTCCAGCTCCAAGCAGTTCGTAGGACCGGGGAAAAAAAACGGTGTTAATAGTTCCGCCTGTCAAGATATGTTAGCGAGATTCCCCGCTATTTGTTAGCATGGCCACTGGGTTGAAGACACCGAGTGCAGTTGTAGGTAAATGTTATACGTTCACGGAGCAGTTGTAGGTAAACGCTATACACCCTCGTATCCATACAGCGTCGGATGAGTGTACGAGTTTACATAACACATTCCTCCCAATCGGTGTAGACAAACCGTTATGTTAGAGCCGAGAAAGTCAAACACCCACCGAGCCAGCGCAATTATACAGGACCTAGTACACTTTACAACACATTTCAACAGACATCTGGTAATAAAAACGGAAGACATACAGATCCGTGTTCCTCTACATCCTGGACAGACATTACTGTGTTGGTTTTTGTTGTGTGTTTTTTTAGATAGGTTCAAATAGGTTCATAGAGCATCTATTCACAGTAAATTTGCTGTGATAGTCCTGTCAGATACACTTCTGCTTCTGATTGCTCTAGCCACGGTGGTTCTTAGTTGAATCTGATGCCTCTACCTCAGTGATTGAGGCAACTCTCGCTAAACTGGCAACACTTCGGCTTGATATCATCCCGCGTCAAGTTAAATGAACATCAGAAAGAAATAACAACTGAGAGATCAGCCTATTCTTTCAACATGAAAACATTAAAATATCTAACATTTCTTGAACATTCTTGAAAATGTCTCGAAATATGGGCCGGAACACTCATCACAAAAATCCAATTTCTCCCCAAAACACAAGTTCTTGAAATACATCAATCAAGATTCTTGGCTGTCTGTTTTTTTCGGTCCATCAACACAACATTGCCAGGCCGTATCTGCCAACCGATATGATGATCCGAGTGGCCACAACCGTCTCCCACAAAACGTCCCACGAACTGACTCCCGTGAACCGAGCTCGCCTCAGGTGATGTGGCCAATTTGCCGGCAGTGAAACCAACACACG
This sequence comes from Lepetodrilus pustulosus, assembly GCA_032355345.1. Classification (NCBI taxonomy): domain Eukaryota; kingdom Metazoa; phylum Mollusca; class Gastropoda; order Lepetellida; family Lepetodrilidae; genus Lepetodrilus; species Lepetodrilus pustulosus. The sequence continues at coordinate 5,204 of JAULBP010103339.1, forward strand.
TTACTTATAGTACGTACATGAGATTATGAGCCGAGTCTGTAAGATAATCGCACCCTGGGAGCAGCATCTCCTCCCGAGCTTTACTTCAGGCAGCGAGGTAGAAATGTACATGGCATGGGAAACCTAGTCATGTGTACACTGAGACGGTGGGAGAAGATGGGGGGAGGGTGAATGAGGGGGAGGGAGGACTGCCGAGCCAGTGGGGAGTAGTGACACACAACACAAATAGCGTGTACTTCCTTGAAAAGAATAGCCTCATCCTCCCAGGCCCGTTAAGACACCAAAGGTCGTGTGTGTACATGAGGGGTCAAGTGTACCAACAAAACTAGCAGGTATAGAAGAGCAATAACTGCTCAATGTAAAGAACTTATCAGATAAATGGAGAGAGGGATAACAAACCCGTGAACAAATTAAAATTCTTTCCGTTGTTTGCATATAATGTCACGGCAATTTTCCCATGGAAAAATATACGAGTACGATTTCATGTTCATAAATCCCCATTTAAAATGAGCTTGAACATGAAATCGTACTCAAAAAGACTATGAGATGAGAACAAATTGTGGGGAAATGTAGAAATTGGGTTTGGAGTGTAATTATTTCTTCAAAGCAAACATTTTTTTTTTAGAAATGGCATAATAGTTTCTTCATTGAATTATAATAATGGAGATGTTTGTTTGGATAATTAAGGCAAGACTGAGTATGTCACATACTTTAATAAAAGTATTTTTATTGTGAATAAATGTAAAGGCACTAAGTACATGTAGCCTTAAACAGCTGTCTAACTAATTAAATCCATCTCTCATCCAATCAATCACCCACACATTTGATCGTTATTAACTACATTAATAATTCATTGGTTCATTCATGTGTGTCTTCATTCATTATTTCAGTCAGAAATAAAATCTCTTTTGTGTTCATGTAATGAGCCAATCATTATTCAATTTGGCCAATCATTCAGCCAATTGCTTCACTGGATCATTCATTGTGGCACTGGAACACAGTATACTGACAAGTCATAAGAATCGTGGACAAACAATAGGAAAGATTTTCTATAAATACGACATTCTTTTCTATCTTATCGTGTGTCACCGAGACTGGAGTTAATGCTATTACAGGAAGAGTCTGTGTCCTGGTAGGTAATACATCTTTATAACCAGGAAATAAACAAACCATTGTCATCCTGGCAACTGACCCCTTGACCCAATGAGTGCAATTTGAGGTCATGGCGGGACTACTAACATTAAGGCTAACCAACAGTCGGGAATACATCCTTAAAGCCTCTTAAACTGCTTAGATTTTAGGGACTAATAACCAGAAACATGATTCACACATAGTAAGACCATCAATTTGAAGAACTGGGATATATGACAAGTTTACAGAAAATTGATTTGGAAAGATCCCTTTTATCTTTCTCTTTTAAATGGGTTAGTGATTAGAGCGGTGGTTCTTCTCCATAGATTAGGAAAATTCTTGTGTTTTAGATATGGCTGCACCGGTTAATGAAATAAGTCTACTGGATTCGTGCAAGACGTCTCGGTTAAATCGGAGCGCACTCCATCTTGGTGCGGCTAAATTGTAGGAAGCCGTCACAAGGTGTTATGTTATTTCTGATAATTGATCCTTTTGAGAACCGGATACAGTTGGTGTTTGTAATACATTGAGACTGTGCTATCTGGATTAAAAGAACATTTCGATATCCCCAGGGATTAAAGAAGTGTCTGATCAAAAGTCTAATCTAACATCCGATCTATCTTTTACTAAACCTCAATGCAATTAGGAAAGTTCCATCTACTATGGTGGTCTGGATATTTGACAATCTTGGATAATCAAAACTGAATCTGAATTAAACAAAATCTTTGAAATAGGAGAATATATAATTACCCCATAATAACAAGTTGTCTAGCTATTGATTATCGTGAATATTCAAAACTGAATATAAATAAATCAAAACATTAAAAATGTGAAACTATTTACACATACTGGTAAAAATGTTTTGCGGTGACAACATTAAAGTAAGATGTATATTGTTTCAGTCAATTAATTAATTTTATTTGTGATCTTTGTTGTTTCCGTGTCTTTACGCATAAGATTTCCGCCTACTCACAAACACACATCATTCCCAAAATAGTCCCATTGTATTCAGGTCCTCGTAGTTGATCCATTTATCACCATCCAAGCTTCGCATTTCTCCGAGTGACAGATGAGTATCAAGTCAAAACACCACCATTGTTGTCCCTAACATCTATAGATACAAGCTAATCCAATCATAATTATTATGAATGGGCAAGGTGTCAAATGAATATGAATAATTCATTGGAATAATTATATCACAATATTTCGTAAACATTTCCAGAACTGTTGCTATATCACTCATCCCAAGCATCTGTATATATGTTTATAACTCTGATTATTAATTCTGGATGAGAGGAGATGGGGGTGGAGGGAGGGAGGGAGAGAGAGAAAGGGAGAGAGGGGGAGAGGGGGGAGGGGGCGAGAGAGAGAGAGAGAGAGAGAGAGAGAGAGAGATAGAGAGAGAGAGGAGATAAGAGAGAAGAGATAAGAGAGAGAAAAGAGAAATAGAGAGAATATAAGAGAGAGAAGAGATATAAGAGAGAGAGAGATAATAGAGAGAGAAAGAAGAGAGATAAGAAAAAGAGAAGAGATAATACAGAGATAGAGAAGAGATAAGAGAGAGAGAAAGAGAGAGAGTGATAGAGAGAGAAGAGATAAGAGAGAGAAGATATAAGAGAGAGAGAGAAGAGATAAGATAGAGAGAAGAGATAAGAGAGAGAGAGAGAGAAGAGAGAGAGAGAGAGAGAAGAGAGAAAAGAGATATACAAGAGAGAGAAAAGAGATAAGAGAGAAAGAAGAAAGAGATAAGAAAAAGAGAAGAGATAAAACAGAGAAAGAAGAGATAAGAGAGAGAGAAAGAGAGAGAGAGAGAGAGAGAGAGAGAGAGAGAGAGAGAGAGAGAGAGAGAGAGAGAGAGAGAGAGAGAGAGAGAGAAATATCAAAATCTCAAATAAATTCATAGGACTGTTGCATTATGCACTCAATAAAAAAAATGTCAGTAGTCTTCTTGGTCACTTAAATACAGTGTGTATTATTCTAACAAGGAAGTATTGTAAGTAGTCTACAAGCTACAGGAACTCTTCTAAAACACCTGGAGGAAGAATGTCACTAGATCCTTCAAGTCCCAAATTTGATAGACCCTTAATTTATTTTGTTGAGTATATGGTACATGTAATTCACCCTTGAAACATTGGCTTTTATTAATGACATGCATACTATTACTATACAGATCAGCAATGGAGGACTCAGAGTGACTCCACAGGGACAGCTCATGTTGGGTATGCACCGTATGAATGTACATGGCAAACGCTCAATTGCGATGCGAACATGCATTCTACAGATGGAAATACAATACCCTCATCAGTGTTTAACAACTACCTTCAAGTTAAATGCCGTTAAACTATCTTCCGTGAGTCACCACCAAAAACTAGCGTCATTCCAACTCATTTTCAGAAACTTTTTATTTGGGGGACTAACTAACATTTTTGACTCATTTGGGCGGAAAATGAATATGTCTAGCTAGTCACCACATCTCAACCAATCTGGGTGATCTCACAGACCCATGTGTGATTCCACCCTATCTGGGTGTGATTTCAACCTATCCAGGCAATGTCACTCTATCCATTGAACACTCCTATCTTTACATAACATCCGAGACACACCACAGTTTCGTGTTTGTTTTCATTTCACACCACGGCTGAGTTTGCGGGAGTCAAGCGATCTGCAACACAAGTCGCTCATTTGTTTGTCTAAAAGCACCATGCTGTCTTCCTCACAACTATATTACTATAATAAGAAGTCCACATGGTCGACTTCATGCAAGAGGTATTCCGAACATTCAACAAAGTATTACTTTTACTTTCATGGCAAGGAAATATGGCAGATAAGTTTGTCTCAACGAGGGTTAATTCGTGTCACCTGTGATTATTTAATTCAAGGATAAGCAGAAACTTAAGACGTGTGTGAATTTTATACCCTGATGACATCATCGCCTTAATAAAACTTAATAGTTTTGGAGTATAGACACTGCAGATGGTAACATCTGGAATTACTGTATTTTTGTATAAAACAATTTTGTCCAAAGGATCAAGGATTTTTTTTTTATGGATTACCAGGTGTACATAAAGCCTTTTTGATATCTTATGTCAAATTTGAAACAAAATGTGTACTGCTACATTAATCTCCTTGTTCTACATGTTTCTCAAATTTCTCCTAATTCAGTTTTATCATAAAAGGGTCATATCTGCCAGTTATTTTAGCGAACTATTTTATTCTCTCATTAATCATAATATCACTTTGTGATTTTCATTCAACTACCCACATATGCAAAAATAATTAACTATGGCCTTCCATAAAAATGATAATTTTACACAGATTACGTGTATTTTGATAAGACTTCATCTAATCATATTAATGTAAAATTAATGTAAAATCTCTAGAAACGTGACGACATGACATGAGCCATTGCTCCTGGAACATTATTAACCCTCTCCCTACTGCAGTCAACCGGAGATGCCATAAAGAGCAGTACATGTACTGTGCCTAATCCAGCAGGGAGAGCGTTAAAGACACACAGATCTTGAGAGAGCGTGGTTTTGTTTTGGTGACTAGTAAAACCTATCTCAACTCCAGGAAACACACCCAAATTGTCGGATGCTCCATAAACCTCGCTAGATTTTCCTACGACATGACAGACTGGCACATTACTACAGATAACCATGTCCTATAGCAATTTGTCTTCGCTGAATGAGGTTACTGCTAAATGAAATGTGTTTCGCATTCCCACTGATGTCCGCGTCGCCATTTAGAACGTGACATTGTGACATCAGCAGCCATACCATCGCACTATATATAGTAACCCTGCTAAGATTTGGAACCGACATAATGTCATATATCCTCTCTACAGGGTCATATCCCCCACCCACTATGGTTAAAAACTCTCGTATCTCACATTCGTATCAAACGCTGCAACACTTTAGTCGTAATTGTTAATTGATACTCTGCCTCTGACACAGACTTCGCCGACCACAATGAGGCGCTTCACGAAGATACCAAAGTCTTAGCAGGACGACAATGCTTGATCAACAATCCTGACATCTGGATCAGTAAATCCATTTATGCAAATCCGAACAGCTCAATAAATATTAATTTTCTAATCATTGTCGCGGTCTTGAAATAAAGATCAATTTGTGTCTTGAAAGAGCTGGTGAAAAAATTAATAATAGATTAATTCCTCTTGAGCGGGCTAAAAACAGAACAATACAAGGACATTACTATGGTGTGACTGAATAAAGACAGTAATGTTCAATAGTTGTGCTTAAAGCAGTATTTAGTAGCCTAACAGTGGACTAAATTAGAATCCTGTAACAATGCCACTCTACATTCTGCATCGAGAAAACTTTCAGTAAGAAACAATGCATTAATATTAATAATATAAATTATGAAAATATTACACTAATATTTCTTCCAGAACAAATTGCATACATTGTCTTGGACCTAGTTTCCCACCTTCATGAAACCCAGTGATACTGTAAACATATTTTATGAGCAGCTTAGTGAGACGACATCTTTGAGCTTAATGCTAGGTTGAATATCACATGCAGCATTAACATCTCATGACTTCCAGATTCAAGTGCAAATAAATATTACAGAATTGAATGAGATATATATAAAGTGCTCAGGTTGCTGTGTTAATGTTGTCTGTGCATGCCATGTAAAGGGTGGACAGATTTAATTAATTCATTGCTTTTCGTCTGCGGTAATATAAAATGGGTGGGTGGATTTTTTTTTTCAAATGTATATCCTTAGATTTACTTCCGACATTAAACATATTCATGTAAGGTGTTCAGACACTAAGTGCAGGGTATATATAGTGTCATGACACTAAATGTACACCCGGGTATCCTTTCACGTAACTCTCATCTACTAAGAGACTGGTAGCGCTCTCTTAGCAGTGTATTAGCTATCAGCAAAGAGAGTGATACCAGTCTCTTAGTGGATAAAAGAGCTTCGTGAAAGGATGCCCTGTATGGTATTACAACACTTCATGTGTTCACAGATATAGTGCCAAAACACTACACTGTGTTCTGACACCAAATTAGCACATGAATGATGTCAATCAATATTTGTCAGAATAATAGCTCAATAGACCTAGCGTTTTTTTATTATTTACATGTCTGATGTTAAATAAAGTTTCTTCTTCATTAATATTAAATAATATTATACAGCGTTACATTTTTGTAACAATTCAAAACAACGCCAACATCCATGTTAGTGATATTTATCGGAAGTTCAAAGAAAAATCACATAATCCTTCAAAGCATATAAAGTCATTAATGGCCGACTTCAAAAGATGCACCTTTCCGCACTGATGCACTTATAGAAGGAGAGCCTTATTAGCACGGCTTCAAAGTTATACGTTCTTTTACATGGAATTCCTGAGCAAAATATTTGTACAGTGCCACAGAATTTCCCCCTCTGATAGAGACTCTGACTTTAAATTTCGAGGTCTTTACAGTGTTTTCGTTACCTTTCATAACACAAAAAAAAAAGAAAAAGGAAAGAACTGTCACCATTAAGAAATCCAAGACCAATTCTAGTAACATTAATAAATCGTAGCAAAGAATTATAGTTATAACGTGTACAATAATGTTGAGATGATTGCCAGCCGACTGGCAACGTTGACATACTAAATCTCCTATACACACATTCAATTATCCATTCATGTCGTAACTGTTTGCAATAACACGTGATCAGGTCTAGATGAAAGATAAAAGAAAAGACCATTTCACAAGATGCAATTTTCTAAAAGGAGAGGGAACACATCTCTCTGCTATGAAAATTCCGCTGTAAATCATGATGTGGTCTTAGCTTTCTCTACGTAACCTAGCAACCAAGGACTGACATCTTGCAGGATTTGAACGTCAATGTAACATCAGACATAATGCATTACAACACATCGATACCAATTTACCATTTTTTCATCTACCACGCACGAGAATAAAGATTAACCCTCTCCCCGCTGGACTAGTCAGAGGCAGTGCTGTAAATGGCATCTCATTTTGCCTTCAGAGCAGAGATGGTTAAACATGAAAAAAAAGGAATTATATGGAATCGGATCAGAAATATACTGCCAGTATTTATTCATTGAAATGCAACATTAACGTCTATTGGAATCAAATGGTGTGCTGTAATCATAACATCAGCACTTACACTGGAGGATTGCCACTTACTTGGCTATTTGACAGACATCCCTGCTCTTGCAACTGACAGCGTGTCACACATGGTGTAAACCAAAACCTGGACGCTGAATACGGCCAAACAACTTCACTGACCTTGTAGCATACAGGAGGATGTGTAGGATCTTGAACACAGTTTTTAGGATCTTTGACAGTTTTTAGGATCTTTAACACAGCTTCTAGGACCTATAGCACAGTTTGTAAAATCTTGAACACAGTTTTCAGGATCAATTACACAGATTATAGGATCGTTAACACAGATTTTAGGATCTATAGCACAGTTTGTAGAATCTTGAACACAGTTTTCAGGATCAATAACACAGATTTTAAGATTGTTAACACAGATTTTAGGATCTTTAACACAATATTTTAGGATCTTTCCAACACACTCTCGCTAGTTGATCTTGTGTCAGTTAAGACAACTAAAAGGAACACTCAATTATGCCAGAAATTCGCTTCAAATGATCTTAATTGGTACCATACATGGATGTAATAATTACATGTTCTGTTCAGCTGATATTGTACCATACAGCAGAATACAGATTTTGTGCCAGTGTGTATAGAAAAAAAGCGGACCATTCAATTATGGTTGTGCTCAGCTTATCTAGTGCCTGGTAACTGGTACCATACAGTGGGTAACACCAGACTGTAGACAGTTATCTTTGGGTGGTCTTACTGTGCGTACAACCCAGCAGAACACTCCATCATGCCACAATAGTCTTCCAATGATCTTACACCTCACAGCAGAACATTAAAACAATCGGCTGGTCTTGCACTAGATCACAGAGTCACAGCACTCGTGTGTGTGTGTGTGTGTGTGTTTGTGTGTGTATGTGTGTGTGTGTGTGTGTGTGTGTGCGCGCGCGCGCGCGTGTGTGTGTGCGTGCGTGCGTGTTTATTAGCCTAGTCATTATTAATATACGTTATAACTTATGGTGTGTTACTGTATGTGTATTTATTTTTACATGTGTGATGGACTTTTAATCTTGTATCTTATTCTTCCGTGTCAGAATGGCGATGTCTAATTCATTCGTGTGATTTTTATCAAATAGCACACTTTGCGCATTAGCATCTTAACGGAAATACGTTTCTGAACGGAAATATCATTCGACTTAACTACCGTATACTGCTTAAAATGCTGTTCCGCAAGCCAATTAGTGTTAAAATACAAACCTAGATCTAAAGTTGAACCACTTCTGAGACTTCTGAAGGTCATGCTTCGAGAAGCATTTACGTTCATCATTCATTCTTCTGTTGCCCAAACGCCTTATCATGATATCGGACTAATGCTGCGAATTTTTGTCTGAATAGCTATAATTTAGTCGGTGTCTGATAAAGAAATTAACACTCTCGCTAGTGTGTCATATTGGCCTTACGACATTCATTCCTTCAAAATAGATTTTTTTTTTCCTCGCTCTATAATTAGTACGGAAAAATTAACTTTGAAGGAATCCGTTTCGTAAAATCAATTTATAATATAACTATTTTATGTACAGTTAAAGTCTAAAATTAGGGAATTCATAAATTCATGAAAAGTTCCGGAAGTTCAGACAAATTAATATTGTATTGTCTTCTATATACATTTGAGTGATCAGATCGAATTAACTCCTGATGCTAGTTACTATACAGAAAATTGCAGTGTGCGTCAAAATGGAGCTGTTGAATTAACATGACTGTTGACAGGATATAAAAGCCAGGAGATAGTGTTACACTGCTCGCTTTGCTAACGCCGCATCCCGAGACCCGTCCGCATTACCCTCGATATACAGCCGTCCTCTGAGCGGACATCACGGCATCCGCCATTAGAGACTATTTGAACAGAGCTGGACATGACCCGTACTGACAATTGTCCACAGTTAATGACGTTTCTGTGATTATACGATAAAGTGCACTATACTTGATCATTCCGTAATTTGGATGAAAGGATATGTGCAGGGGCTATATACCCAGATACCAGTAATGGGTATTGATTTTTCATGCAAAGGATGTAATGGTGTATACGGATGCAGCGAGTTTCAATCATCTCGATATTGCGGGGGAAATATGTCCATAGTTTTGCAAACACGCAGGTAGACGTACACTATAGATGTTGAAACACGGGTGGCTTGTAATTAGTCAACATTCTACAAAGAAAGGAGGGGAAACTGCTTTTTAAGTGCATAGCTCGTGAATGCGGTGGTATTTGGTGATGGGAGGAATTCTTTGATAATATCATCGGTGTTTGTTGTTCAAAACCGATAGCGAGGATTATTAGCTATATCACTTTCAGGTGGATGCTAATATGGTGAACTATATCTAAAAGCTGCTGGAGTGTGTTTACCTGGATTCTTGCATAGAATGGTGGTGATCACGGTGAGTGTTTTAATTAATATTTTTACCTTTGGTTGCCGAAATAAAGTTTGTAAAATCATATAATATTTGTAGAATTGCAATTCAGTCTGAAAAGAATACAACGTTAACCTGTGATGAAAACAATATTTATTCTCATGATGGTAGATGGTACAGTATACAAATAAAGCATTTCACAAGACATCGATATATTTTAGCCTATGATTATTTAGTCTGTGGTAAGAAAACTGAATGTAAATCATGTTCGTCATACGCTATCAACTCTATGATGACGGATGACGAACACGATTTAAATTCAAGGATCTTAATTAACATTAAATTCAAGGATCTTAATTAACATTAAATTCAAGGATCTTAATTATCACTTACCAGTGGACATAACATTATTTGCAAATATAGATCTGACGCCGAGGTTAGAACACCTTTCTGAATACGAATTGTTGCTCAACTCAGCTTTGCTAACAAATCACCATACGAACTTTGAGGAGCATGAAATTGTACTCGTAATCATGACTTGGGGCCTAATCGTATCAATTAAGATATCGAATTACAGTCAATAGGAGATTTGATACACATTCGAAACTATTGATTAGTGACCTGCTTCCAATGTGATGGTATAACGATCAGATATACAGTGTAGACAGCTTTACATGACTTACCGGTATTTACTCTAACGGAATTACACAGAATTCGAGATTTCCTCAACTGATGTTCCATGTTAGCCATGCATTATTTTGGTACTGTTCGCATGAATATCCCGTTCGCATTACTTTCGTGATTTACAGTTTACTAGTATCTGTTGTTTACTAGTATCTGTTTAATACGATGGCAATACAGACATCATCCTTGGTCTGTCAGTAACAGTCAGTATTGCAGGTTTACTGCAACATTCAGCGCTACAGATGTGGGTTTCCTCCTGCTCTAAATTAACACGCCATGATGTTAGTGAAAGTGTCTTGAAAGCGGCTCTAAAACATATTTCAAAATATAATTTATTTAATACAAACAGCTAAGTGCTACAAATTAAGCAATGCAATTCTAGATGGTTGCCATTCTCAGTTTTACAAAAGAATTATGTAATTAATCTAACTGATAGGGACATTAATTAATTTCAAACATAAAGTTTTTTATAAGGATCAATATAGTCCACGCATGAAGCGAAATAGATGCATTATGATACAGTGATAACTTAGGTTTACTAAATCTCTATTTTTATTAATGGGGAAACATTGAAAATATGGTAATGGTGAGTATACATGTATATTATCATATACTATATTAATATTTGTATACCGTATTTATTATTGGAAGTTGGACCAGGTCACGAGGTTACGAAACGTTTTCAGCACGATTTCATGCTCAACTCATATTTCAGCTTGAGCATTAAATCGCACTCAAAAAGTTTCATATAATACTCTGGGTATCGTTTCTCGAAGCTCTTTTATATACTAAGAGACTGGTAGCGCTCTCTTAGCAGTGTATTAGCTATCGGCAAAGAGAGCGCTACTAGTCTCTTAGTGGATAAGAGAGCTTCGTGAAAGGATACCCTGGGTATCATTTCACTAAGCTCTCTTATCTACTAAGAGACTGGTAGCGCTCGCTTAGCAGTGTTATAGCTATCGGCAAAGCGAGCGCTACCACTCTCTTAATGGATAAAAGAGCTTCGTGAAAGGATACCCTGGTGGGTAAACCGTTTTAGAGAATGATATTTCAATAGATAAGACTACGCAGTGTAAAATTTCCAATTTAGGCATGACAAATATTAGTTTCAGAAAGTTTCTTTTTCAAATTTAGACGTAGCTCATAGTTAATATAGAATCTAGCTAAAGTAACTCTAGAGATGTATTTACATATTTATTTTTGCAACACACTTTCAGTGATCGAAATAGAGGGATCCTGGGGGTCAATTGAAAATCTGTGTAACCCCTGAAAATTGCAGATTTTACCACCATATTAACAATAGGCCCATGGAAAATGACCCCTAATTATTTTATATTTTATTACGAACACTGTTAACTTTTCAATAGAAATACTGTCTTTGATACTATGAATGAGATCCCTAATATTGAATTGTATATTTTTGATACTTTAATTAAAGACCAATATTTTACCCATAAGAATATGGTTTTGAAAGTCTAAGTCTGTGTTGATTACCAACAAAATCATAAAGTCTGAAAAAAAAAACACAATTTGATAAACACTAAATTAATTCCAGTTGTTTTCAGTTAAGAATTGACAGGATACATGATTGTGCACTGAAGAATGAACATGCATTGGTGTAGCTTACTATTGCAGTGTACTCACCTGCGTACACTTTTGTGGTTCATGACTGTTTTTAATGTGTAAATTAAATGAAATATTAAATCGTTTTCAAATAAAAGTAAATATACATGGCAATTACTAATGTAACCACTTTCGCACTTTTGCTAATTAAACTAAATTATATTTGAATTTACACGAAGATTTAAATATCTCATGCTATCGATTAATTGTGATCCAGAAACTTTTTGCACGATTGAGTAATTACCCCTCAATAACTAATTCAATTGGGTATTTTTATGAAGCAATGCAGTTTTTTAGTTAAGATTATATCCGCTTACGCTTACTAAACAGTAATTAATTCACAAAACACAGGACATCCCGATGCCATCTTTTAATATTGCATAATTGTGGTTTAGCCTTCATCATACATACTGACAGCTGTAATAAATTTCTGTGCTCTATTTAAAAGTTGATATGCACGCAACATTTTTGATGGGACAGAATAATGTTCCACTTCTTTGATTGCAAATTGATATTGATATACTCAAGATTAACATATAATTCACTCTATATGATTTTAATACAATTTGGTATTCAGTATTTGATTCTAGTGTTTTTGCTCTCTGCAATTATTTTTAATTGGGTATTCTATCATTTGCTTTGAGTATTTTACTCAAACACTCGACTTATCTGGAGCACTGGATTTATGATAATCGTGTGATAATTAAAACTATATTATTCAAATAATTAAAAAAGAGCCGGTAGCCCTCATGGACATATAAACATGGACATATATAATGTTGACAACAGGACGTATCCAAACATCTACTTCCGGTTTAAACATCTACTTCCGGTTTCTTGTATACTCTTCAAAGAACTTGATAATACATTGGAAGGAGAAAGATACCAAAATTATCAAGCCAAGTTCTGAAATTTGTTAAAAAGCTTCCCCACAAAATATCTGCTGACCCTTACTTTATTTAATTCAATATAAGGATCGATTGAAAGTGTACTAGTAATTGAAGAAAGTTTATCCTGTGCTCTGCCATTACTTTGAGAATGAGGGTATTCAGCTCTACTTCTAGGCACTTAAATCCGTGTTAATATTCACGCAGCTGAAATTAAAAGAGGCGTAGCTACAATTACGAACCCATTCTACGAATTTGGTCTCTTGAAGCAAACTCAGGACTTACATTCCCACAGTCCCCTTCACAAACATGTGGCCTAATATAAATATTAGTTGTTTCCTGATTATACTCATAGGTATCCTTTCACGAAGCTCTCTTACCTACTAAGAGACTGGTAGCACTCGCTTTGCCGATAGCTAATACACTGCTTAAGAGAGCACTATACCAGTCTCTTATTGGATAAGAGAGTTTCGTGAAAGGATACCCAATGCTGTTTTTCATATAAATCAGATTTGTGAAAACCTGCCTGGTTGGTCCTACATGTTGCAACGCATGCGTGACTATGCAAGAGAAGGGCAATTGTATGGTAATACTTTATTATTGAAATACAGAAAACACTGAAATATCATTCAAAGCACCATTTGAACATGGAAATACCTGATCACACAAATAGGTATTTTGCTGATGTAATAGCATGTGATTTACACATCTCTAATAGTGTGTGTGTGTGTGTGTGTGTGTGTGTGTGTGTGTGTGTGTGTGTGTGTGTTCGCATTTCTTCATCGGCCCATATTATCGAACGCGGTCTGGACCAGGTTTACCTCTAAAATGCGAGTTTAACCTTAAGCGATATTATGGACAGCAGTTTACTGGAAACTGAGTCTGGACCTGGTTTTTGGTATGCCTGTTTTCTATAATATAGTGTTTGCTAAACCACGAGTCTGGGTTTCCGTAAAACAAGACTAACCTCAATCCAGGTCTACAATAAACCGCGTTCGATAATATGAGCCATCGCGTGTAC
>JAULBP010103340.1:0-10692 GCA_032355345.1 Lepetodrilus pustulosus
GTTTGACCTATGTTGGACCTATACTAAGTTTGACATATACTAAGTTTGACCTATGTTGGACCTATACTAAGTTTGACCTATGTTGGACCTATACTAAGCACACAAAAAGTAAATGCACCCTGATGGTAATGTTGGAAGTGGCTTTATTGAAAAGTCAATACTTTAGCAACCAGTGGTCGGAGCCAATATTGAGTTTGTCCTCCATATGCAGCACAACATACACTATATCACGCAGCACAACATACACTATATCATGCAGCACAACATACACTATATCACGCAGCACAACACACACTATATCACGCAGCACAACAAACACTATATCACGCAGCACAACACACACTATATCACGCAGCACAACATACACTATATCACACAGCACAACATACACTATATCATGCAGCACAACACACACTATATCACGCAGCTATACTTGGAATTAAACAATGAACAAACTATCCCTCCCAAAACACCCCACACATATTCAATAGGTGACAGATCTAGTGATCAAGTAAGTACTGTAATAGGTTCCTAGTCCAATATATTAACGGGAATGTGGACTGTATGGTGGATGAGCATTGCCATCGTGAAAGACAAATTCTGACCTATTCTATGAGCCATGGGAACATCAGCAGGCCTTAAAATTTAATCACCATTTCATTGACATTTCAAGTTGCCAAGGATCATAACCAAATCTGATCTCAGTTTGTGTGTATTCCCACCCCATACCATGACAGCCACCCTCATATGAGCCATGTTCATGAAAAGGTCTCCATTTTGTGTGTGTTTAGTATACTACATGTTGGATGTAGCTAACCGTTAGCGCTGTGTCTACATGCAAGCCTGTATGGTAATCTGGTTCCACAGTGTCGCTAGCGGGGACCTCTGTGCCCAGTGTCGGCAGGAACAAGTGTTGTACAAGCATCACAAGGCATACAGGTGTCTCTACTGGAACCATCCACACACCTTGGGGACAAATCACTGGTAGGTTTCTACTGCAACTTTGATGTGCTAACTCCTTCAACACTCGCGATGGTGTAGAGATACATTATTGATGCTCCTGTGGCGGCCTGTGAAGTCCTCTTGTAATTATGTATTACAGCATAATGTATACATTTGTAAGATCATCTGGGACAGGGATGATGGCAGCCACACCTGAATATTTGGGTTTGAACCTCCCCCAGAGACCTAGTATCGTCTCCATAATGGAAACAACTTTCATGTTCTAAAGTGTATTGGCACCACTTGTTGCTTGTTAACAACAGTTACTGTTTATTAAGGTATTTTTTGGACCATAGGTAGCAATTGTTTTGTCTGAGGTGGTGCTTTGTACATTGTGATTGTCCTTTGTGCAATGTGATAGTTTGTACCAATTGTGATAGTTGTTTGTACCATGTGATAGTCGTTTGTACCATGTGTGGTCCTTTTTACAATGTGGTAGTCATTTCTACAATGTGGTAGTCCTTTATACAATATAATGGTCCTTTGTACAGTGTAATTGTCCTTTATATTACATAAAGGTCCATAGTACCAATGGTCCATTGTACCATGTGTGGTCCTTTGTGCATTGTGATGATTCTTGGTACAATCATTTTTGCCATATACGGTGGTTCTTTGTGCCAAATTGCTAAGGTCCTTTGTACATTGTGATGGTTGTTTGTACCATGTGTAGTCCTTTACACCATGTGATTGTCCTTGGTACAATGTTATGGTCCTTTGTACTCTTAGGGGACCTTTTGTGTCCTGAGAAAGTAATTCCTTTGATTCATTTACTTGGCTGTCTGTAATGAAAATCTTAAAATTGATAATGTTGACAGATGACATTTACTGCAAGTTAATTAAGCTGAATGAGGGATTGTGGTATGTCTGGGATATTTGGAACTCTCCGACTGTCTGGGATATTGTTAATGGCGAAGGTTTCTCAAAGAGCTGGTAGAGTTAGAGACGTATTGTCCTATGGTGTAGAAATTGGGCGAATCATTCTCTATAGTGATGGGGGAATCTGAACCCAGTTGTCTGTAGAATAATGTACACTATGTTGACACTGTCTGACCTGCTGCAAGGCAATCTTTGACTGCTACATTGCCACTACCTTGCTTGTATATTGCCCCATCCAAAAGACCAGACTGATGAAACAAGTAGTGCCCTCGGAAATACCTTGATTTGGTTCTCATGTCCGAGTACTGAGTACATCAGTGCACCATAGCAATGCTTTGCAGCTCAGCAGTGTCAAATAATATAAGAAAATCCTGAAAGCCATGAATTTGTTCCCAAGCAAAGACTGCCATCTGTCCAAATTCTTGGGAGTACATTGGCAATAATAGCAATGACTCAGACTGGCTATATCATCATATATCTTTTACAATACAATATCTCTGTATAACTGTCATTATCAGCATTTTAGTATTGATGTTCTTATGAGAAGAAAACTATTTTCCATTTCCCCATGCTAATAGGTGTACTAGACAGCGGTGTTGAAGGAAATGGATGTATCAGTATCTGTGTCATCTCCTGGCTATGGACAAGCATGATGCTGCCACACGTCTGTTGTTGCCAGGAGATGCAATGATCATAGATGTATGGACAGTATCCAGCAATTAAATTGACGTTGTGACTTAAGAATACACGGCTCTTCCTTGATCTGCTTAATGCTACATGCACTATTATCGGTCAAGACATTAAATTAATCGGTCAAACCCTGCAACATTTACCACTGCTCTGTAAGTCTAGCCAGTGCAGACAATTAGAACAGAAAAAGATCGCCAAATCGTATTAGGTAGGTCCTGAAGGGATCATATTAGGGCAACCCCTGTAGGCAAGAGACTAGACATTGTTTCTTTAATTCTACATTATGGATGCTGGATATAATTGATCGCCATGTTTGACTGACAGGAAGTGACCTTTGCTTCCTGACAGGAAGTAACCTCTGTTTCCTGACAGGAAGTGGACCAGATTCGGTCTGACAGACATCTCCTGGAAATAATATCTTCTACATGTAAAATAAATTACTCCAGTTTTGACTAAACTTAACTCTTCATGACCTAGTGAATGCGAACTGTTTCTTTAATACTTCATGGTTGTTTGTGCTAAAATGATATGCACAATTTTGTGTGGACATATTTATTCAATTAATTGTGTTATTTTCATTCAATATAATCTCATTTTACAATTGCCAACATTTGTTTTGAAAAGAAACACACATCTGTCACTGAAATCACATATCACCCAGGACACATCTGTCACTGAAATTATATACCACACAGGGTATTTTTTCATGAAGCTCACTTATCCACGAAGAAACTTTTGCGCTCTCATAAATGCACGAATGCCATGTATTAGAGATCGTTACAAGAATTCTTATGGTCTCATAGTAGATAAGAGAGCTTCAAGAAACGATATCCAGCAGTACAAGTGCATTCTGAATGGACCCATATTAATATTACATACAGTATATTAAAACAGAAAAATCTAATTTCCAAATGGACAATATAACAATAAAGATATTTTATTATTAAAAAAAATGAAAATCCCTCCCAGCCCTACCATACTCCACAGAATGTTAGTACAGTGTCCCCTCGATATAACGATATAACGCTGAATTTGGGGTCCATGCCTTATAGTAGCAGCCTTATAGGATGGTACAAGTAAATAACAAAAATAAAAATGGGATCCACATCTGACCCAGCCTTATATACGAATCTGCTCTGTATCAAACAGCCTTATATCGAGGGGACACTGTACATGTACATGTAGTATAGAACAGTGTCATCAATAGCATATCTGCAATGTTGTTATGCTCATATAGATCTTTTGGATATTATAGTTGTTTTACAATATATTTATACGGTGATGTATAGCCCATCTCTACATATTAGAGAGTAGTCTCCCTTGTAAGTCCTTCAGTTGTACAAGACCTGCACACGTCTTGAGTACTCGTTGACACACTTGGTGTCGTTGACCATAACGTGTTGCTACAGGTTTTCCTCATACTGCAACCACAACACCAGATGACCAATACTAGGGAAACTGTTAAAACATACTTTCATATTTCTATCATGTCTAAAATGTTCCTCTTCTTAAAATTATTTTGAAAAGTCTATTAACCTACTTTCATTTGCCTAATCCAGCAGTGAGTGTTAATATACAAGTTTTGAGTTAATTTACTATCATTCATACAACGTTTTTGACAAATCCTAAAGGTTGATGCATTTGGTTCATCACATCAGTGCTTCTATTGAATACTACACAAATGTTTGTTTCTTAATGTCAATTTCTAGTGCCACCTATATCTATGTATGCTATAATTTCCTATATTGCCACCTCATTCAACATCTAAATCCTATTAATTAGGATAAATTAGCTTTGATCATTAAGGAAACTGTCAACCAAAACGGAAATGAGGATAACAATGTAGGGAAAAAAATCAATGACAATAAATATTTCCAGGTAATTTGTTTTGGATTAATAAAGCTGAAGATTACTATTATTCTGTAGATGTACGTTTACCCTTCCTGGCTGTTCTAACACATAACCTGCAATCAGGCCGTAGCTCTGTCTGATTGATCGGAATCTCCGTCCAATCACTGCCGGCCGGCGTTGATACAGCTCGTACCGCCTGCAGCTGTGACCAATGAGATACTGCTGGAGACCACGGCTGATTAAGTCACGACGACGGCCTTTACTGCCAGGTAGCTGTAGTAACATGTCAAATGTCAGTGGTGTCATGCCGACGTCTTCATTCCGGGTCCTCAAGGCCTTCGTGTGACAGTTGTCGGGGAATTACCGGGATAGGACATTCGGGACATGTGTCCTCTTTCTATCCAGTGTCTGTAAGTTGTCTTCTCTTGTTTCTGTTAGCAACTTCTTACCAACTTCTTCCCAACTTCTTCCCAACCTTTTCTCAACACTTTACGAACATATTGCCTACTTCCTACTTACCAACTTCTTACCAAGTCGTTCTGTGAAGTGTACCCAGCCTGGGAAAATATTTCCATCATTCTAAAGTGGATGTGTCATTTGTATTACTCCGTATTTTGTTTTCTTGCATTAAGGGCATGTACATGACATCACATGTCCCTTCAGACGGCCATTGAAACTTTTAATGTGGTGTAAGTACCTAATGATTTTGACATTTTTGTCTGGTAACATCTTTTCACCACGCAATTTGTCAATACTTTTCTAGTAATTTTTGGGTGGTGCATTCGTCCTCATCGATAAGTTCTGGCTACTAATTGCTACAGGATGAACACCGTTAAAGGGCAGTGGAACATTTAAGACCCGATGGAAGGCTGTTACCACAGATGTAAGATATTGTACTTTAGGAGTCTATGGATATGGAATGTGGTAGCGGAACCACTGATCCCTTAGTTTCAACCTGGTCTGGTCTATGTTCTTGATGAACCTCTAATCCACTGGTTCTAACCATGGCCTCTCTGGAGCATGTTCATGTATTGATTGTAGTCAGAATACCGTTGAAATGGGAAAGGTCTCAGGTTTCATGAGGCGATCATTTTGGGGGTGGCAAAGTGCCTCAGAGGTATAGTGACGTCTTCAGGAAAACAGAATTAGCTGTGCCGGAAGTAATTATCATATTTTGAAAATTCCGTGAAAAAGTACTAAAACTGATGGTTACTAGAGGACATTATTTTCACTGTTTTGATTAATGTGACACTTTCTGGTAACTTATTGTGGAATGTTCAAACTTTATGGTATGGAATTGATGGCAACAATTGAGTACATCACAGCTGAAATTCAATGTAAATTAAGATATTTATTTAATGTAATTCTTAACTCAACTGCTCTGAAGACCAATTGCGATTATAATAATAATAATAATGGCCATTTATACTGCGCCATATCCACCCACTGATGCATGCTCATAGCGCTATATTTGTTTCAGGTTCTCATGCGTTAAACAACACAACTCTTTAGTAACTTACCTACATCCTTATGTTGCGGGCGGGATGTAGCGCAGAGGTAGAACATTGGACTTCGGATCAAAAGGTACCGAGTTCAAATCCCGCCCCACGGGGGCCCGGCATCAATTTCGCAGAAGTTACATTTCTAACGCGATATTGGTAGGATGCACTTTCTCTAGGGTGGCACTACAGTTATCATCCTTGGTCTGTCAGTACCAGCCCGTGCTCGCAGGTTTACTGCAACATTCAGCGATACGGATGTTGCTGCAACATTCAGCGCTACGGATGTTGCGGGTTTCCTCTTGCCCTAAACGGACAAGTCGTGATGTTAGTTAAAGATTCTAGAAAGCGACTATAAACCCCATTACAAAAGAAAAAGAAAAAACTCTGTAATTGTTAACAGCATATGTGGACCTTCTTGCATCTGTTCATGACAGACAACTCTATAACACATGTATAACCTCCCATGCCATGCAGACCGAGTGAGCGAGTATTGTCCTTCCTACAATAACACGTATGGGGTCAAAGTCTGTGGCTTCTTCTGTCCGATCTACTTCCCACTGATAGACTCGTCCAGCAAGAACTACTGCTGCGGCAACTCCACCTACCGCACGTGCTGCTCCTACATGTCCCAGAGCATCTACAATCACACGCTCTCCGTCACCACCGTGTACTGGATAGAAAAGTAAGCTGTCTGCATCATGGCGTAGTGCCAACGGAATTAAAATTAGATACGTACGTATCGCTCCCACGATCATGATATGGACGTACGTTCTACATCGATGGAGAGCGTACGTCCATACATCTTGGGAGCGATACTTTCGAATCTAATTTTAGTAGTGCTCATCGTATTGTCAACCGGATACCATTATATTCATCGTGGCACTCCAGCGGTATTTATTTCCGTTCAGAACCCGCTTCATGTCGTACCATATGAAGTGAATCCTGAACGGAATTAAATACTCCTTTGGTACGAGAATGCATTTTATTTAGTGCTTGTAAAATACATTTTGTGCTGTTTTGTTCAAGGGACATTTAATTTTAATGTAAAGAAAAACATATTTAAAAATCGACAAAATTGGCGCGAAACATCTTTGACTACACTCCACGTGCGAGGTTTTCACGGTGACGATAGATTTACTTCAAATGAAGACATCGAATGGACTTTTATTCGGTGCAACAACTGGTTTTCTGAATTAAGAGTAAATACTAGTCTAAGACATTTCGAATGTCATGTGACATGTTCGCTAGTCACTGGTGTAGTCGGTATATTTGTTTTCGATGTGAGTGAATAATTTTACTGCTGGAATTGAGCGGGGAAGAAGTTTATTGAGGTACAAAAGCCAGAATGTATAATGTTTATGCTACGAATGTTGCTAACACCCATATCATCAATTAAGTTCAAAGCGAAAACTTAAAAGGGATAATATCCCAGATATTTATGGTTTTTCATTTACTAGTTCTTGGCTATAACTCCAAAGTACATTCACTTTACATACACAAAATCATGTTTGTACTTCCAAAAAACCCATTTAATTGCTGTATGGTAGATACAATTCTACTGCAACACGACGATAGTTTGAATCGAGTGTATTAACCAGCGGTCGTCAACCTGAATGTGGTCGTATTCACTTTTGCTTACATTTTATTAATGGCTTTTCTAAGAATTCCGGTTGATGCATAACAGACAAAACAAAATTAATGCATGTAAAATGCTAATTTTGTGATAACTATCGTGTGTTGTGGAATAAGTGCATGAGTAAATAACATTTTAGGGTGTGGACAAATCGAACGTAAGCAGACTCAAATAGAAATTTGTTTGTCCATTATTTAAGTCTACCATCTGTGATAATATGCCTTTAATCTGTAATTGGATATATTTAAGGAATAGCAAATCTGGCCCCGATTTCTTTAAACATACATGAGTTCAAGTCTAGACAAGTTACAATACTGAGTCACTGGGAGAAATATCAGCTGAGCAAAATCTCTAACTCAAGTTTGTTTCGAGATGTGCTAAATCTATATCATTTATGAAATCAAAGTGTACATCTTACTAAATACGTCAAGTTGTATATTTTCCATGTTAAGGTTTGGGAGGAAATTATACTCCTTCCCCCACTGATTCCCCACCTAGTAATGCTGAACATTGCATGCCGCCTAGTAGTAATTTCTTTATCATTGTTTTCAGTTGGCCGTACGTGGCAATGATTGTCGTCTTCGTGTTGGTGATGATGATGGCGCCATTGTTTAGTCCACCCAAGAAGTCAGTCAGCAATGCTTGAAAATCATGTCGTTCAACTAGCAATTGTTTATCAGATATTGACTGGCCAGTGACTGCATAGCAGATATGGACTGACCAATGTCCGTCCGTGAATCCGAAGTGCCCTATGGATATGGAATGTAAGATCACCACGATGCAATTTTTACGGTTTCCAGGAATAGCCTCGCTTTGGCTTTCAATACACCGGAATAAGCATGCATCTCTTCAACGCCATTTTTATGACTTCCGGTGATATCCAGTATTTGTTGTTGTTTTGGGTTTTTTTTTACATCAAAGTACAACATTGTTTCTACAACGCCGTTTTGGCTGCTTCCGGTGATAACCTGGCTTTGGTTTAAAATGCGGAAATATTATTAATGTTTGTAATAGGTAATCCGTTAGACTACAAGCAGTGACACTAAGCCGCCCTCCCTGATGGACCGAGGCTCGCTAATGTGTTAAGATCGTGGGGAGACTGTGTCTATATAAACTCTATTTAATAGTTTCGATCCGTGTATTGGAGGATTTCAAGACTTTGTGACTTGAAAATTGAACAAGTAGTTTAACGGTATCTGGTTCAATATATCCAGCAGTTATTCATTGATCTGGTATATGTTATACACGTCAGATCGTGGAGAAATGACTATGTTGCGATGCATAACCTATGTACGAGGTACACATAGGTGTATAGTGCTGTATCTATTCATGTACCTACATATATGTTTATACTGTTCATACTTTTGTATTGCATTGTCTGAAAATGAAGTCGGAATAAAATACACATCTGAATCGTTTTACCATTTGTAAAATTTACTAACGGTGTTCCCTACAGGAAGACGTAGATACTTTAATTATTTTTTTTATTTGAAAGAATTGTAAGAGTACTAAAATGAATGGTTTTATTGTCAACGGACAAGAATTAATGAGTTGACTACTCTAACTTCCGGGTAGAGAGGTGTTTTATCGTTCCCATGACAATCCCGATATAATGCTAATGTTACCTTTTCAGTATCATATCTCAAATAGACTGTATGCAGTAGAGCATTCTAATGCATGCCTCTAAAAGTTCAGTTTCTATTTATCTAATGGATTCCAATGTAAATTACAGATCGACCATATTTATAATGTACATGTACTTGTGCATACACGTATATATGCACTGTAATATGTCTTTTAAATCATCACATGACACATGTTCATACAATAAGTTATTCTATTATTCATTTTCACATGTGTTATTATTTTTATTTTGCATATTTCATTATACGAAAATATTTGCTAGACACACCATCAACATGCTGCACCTATGTAGCATTGTATTCAAAGAAGACCGAACAATTCAAATCGTTTTCTCCTCCTTGGATCTGAAATCGATCTGGTACTGTCTTACCACTGCACTATCCGTTTCCGATTTCCTTGTTTACCAGCAATACAAGCATGTTTCTTGTACCATTGAGAAGTAGTGGAACCCGAGTATCTAGGAGTGTAGTATATTGATGATGAAGCCCTTTCGAGTACGTATTGATTGAACGAATATCTTATTGTCCAAGTACCGTGCAATTAATGAAGGGTATGGTATTACATATCAGTAGATATCAATCGACTTCGAAGGTTACTGCCAAAGCTGGGCAGCGGTTCACATAGCCTCCAGAAATTGTTCCAATTCAGGCGAGACGATGCGTGTCATCTCGAGCAGATCCTTGACGAGCTACTGTTCTTGAGAAACCGTCACGCTTGTTTAGTACGCAAGCACTAATAGTACAACGTTGACATGAACTTGTATTATCCTGTACATTTGCAATGCTCCTCTGGTGACAGAACGGTGCAGTGTAGATCCATGAAGCAAGTATATCCATTTGCATGAATACCTCAGGTAGATAAAAGCACATAACAAACAAAAAAAAACCCACACACAACCGCACGCACATAAGCAAGCGGTCCTACACGAGGTCACACTAATTGTTAAAGGCAATACATATAGGGAAGAGTGATATTGAACTTAAATGGAGGAGGAAAGCCTGTGTGATGTGAGCTACTTGACTAGATTTACACACGTCCAAGAGTGGGAAATAGCAATGGCTAACATCGTGAAACTACTTCAGGAAATTAAAGATGTAGTTACGTCATTTTAGCTATTTACTAGGTGTACTTGTTACCCGATATACATGGTAACATGTTGTATACGCGTTAAAAGACATATCAGTCAACATCCTATACTTTAATGACATCAATAATGTTGACATGTTGGATTCCGCCACAATTATTCGTTTCGGAGTATTGTTTTAAACTTTTTTTGGAAATTGAAATTCCTCTATAATAATATCTAGAAGAGTTGCTATTTAATCTAGGAAGTCATGTA
This sequence comes from Lepetodrilus pustulosus, assembly GCA_032355345.1. Lineage (NCBI taxonomy): Eukaryota > Metazoa > Mollusca > Gastropoda > Lepetellida > Lepetodrilidae > Lepetodrilus > Lepetodrilus pustulosus. The sequence goes on from JAULBP010103340.1 coordinate 10,538, forward strand.
CGGACAAGTACCAGATCACATTCCTTTGGATCTGTACGAGAAACGGAACAAATGGAAATGCGTTGTTTAATGCTATTATAGAATGGGAATATATACCAATGTCATTTCATGTCGGTGCAATTCTACCACTGCATAAGGGTCATAACAAAAGTAAG
>JAULBP010103351.1:0-10691 GCA_032355345.1 Lepetodrilus pustulosus
ATACAATATATCCAATAAAGATACAATGGTAATAAAGATACTATATATCCCATAAAGATACAATATATCCAATAAAGATACAATATAATATATCCCATAAAGATACAATATATCCCATAAAGATACAATATATCCCATAAAGATGTGATAGTTGTTCAGTCTGTCAACGAGATCAAATTAGACCGATTTATTTAGGGACTGACTTGGCGTTGTACCGGTGAACACTGTCACCATCTGCTATCTGTCACCACTGTCACCATCTGCTATCTGCCCTCTGTCACACACACAAAACCAACAACACAGCTCTTCCTACCACTAACAACAACAGAGGTTTTCCTCCTGGTCACTTGATATCCTGTAGGGACTATCTGCTGTCCTGCTGACTAATAGCCTGTCTAAAGTATCTGGACGTTTGATTTCCTTATTGCTCGCACTGCATGGCGGATCAGGGCCATGTTTTACAAAGCTGGCTTCTTTTTCTATTTCAAATCGGACAGGGATCACATTTACTGATTACCTGGCCCTGAGATTATGAAACTTTCTTTCATACGATTTCACACCAACTCTAAGTCTTGTTCACAAGTACCCATGTGAGCTTGAGCATGACATTGTACTGAAAAGGTTTTGTAATAATGCGGCCAGATCTGCTTTTCCCGATAACAGTCACAGCAGTCGTAGAGTTTATAGTCTGGGCGTAAGTCAGGGTCACGTCCGGACTACTGGTACAGCTCTTTCCTGAAACGCAGGTCAGGATAACTCCACACACATACACACATATGCTCTTAGTCTTACTCACATGCTCTTTTGTGCGTGCACACACACACACACAGACACAGTGGACCATGCCGATCCTGGGATTCAGACCTGGATTGCGAGTTCAATGATCTACCAGCTAAGACACGGCGGTAACCATGGTAACCCTGCTGACTGAGACCAGTAGTATCATTTCACACCCGGCTACATACAGACAAACACACAAAGCTGACAATATTTAATATTATTGCAGTAAAATATTAAAACATTGTCTCTGTAACCAGCTGTTAACACACTACATGGTGTCCTAGAAGCACTCGGACCATCCAACCATCCAACCATCCTCTGTTCAAACTATCCAACCATCCTCTGTTCAAACTATCCAACCATCCTCTGTTCGGACCATCCAACCATCCTCTGTTCGGACCATCCAACCATCCTCTGTTCATGACTGCGTTCAAACCTTGTCTAGGACCCCTCTCTAGACTGGACAGTGCATGATGTGTTGACCACTTAGCCCCGTGGAGATCACTCTGGGCAGCTTGACCCTAGTCTAACACATCTCTACACACCCTTGATGACCAGTGTCCAGTGCTGTCTGTAGATCTTGACCACTGCTTCCTGTTCAATGCTGTAAATGCAGACATAGCAGGGCTGTTAAATATTAATGTTAAATATAGCCACCCCCCCTTTTTGTTCGAACGAGAGAACAAATTATTGAAAGAGTTCATTGCGGCATCAGAAACATACTAAACAGGCATGTTGTGCTGTTGTGTTTAAGTTGTTTTCTTGAGGAAATGCTGCTACAGTGTACATGATTCATACTTGTGTTTTCAAAGACATGTGCTTATGCAAGGGAGATAACTTCTCTCGGTTAATGAAAATTAAAGGTGCACTTGCTAAATAAATGGTACTGATTTAACATTAATATTTAACATAGCCACCCCCCTGACGGAGTTGAATAATGGTATATTAATAAGTAACAAAAATGTGAAAGTCATAAGCAGATGAGAAACTGTCAGTTTGCATTTGCTGATGCATGTTCTTCTAGAACACATAGTTTTGCTGATGGTCGAAGGTACTCCCCCTTGGGAGTTCTCACGCGCACAGTTCTGACACGACCATCATCAGCAGGAAAGATTTCACTAATCCTTCCCAAGACCCAACAACCGCGAGGTCTCTTGTCATCAACCATCATCACCATGTCCCCCACAGAAATATTGCGAGCTTCTTTCGTCCATCGTTGTCTAACAGTCAATTCAGGTAGGTACTCCTTTTCCCAGCGTCTGCTGAGATGATCAGCAAGCACCTGCGCTTGTCTCCAACGTTTGCGACTAATGAAATCACTGTCAGTAATAATGTCAACTGGTTGGCAGGTATCGGCTCGCCCGATAAGGAAGTGGTTTGGGGTAAGCGCACTAAAGTCATCTGGACTGCAACTATTGTGAGTTATTGGACGGCTGTTAAGAACGGCTTCGACTTCAATCAAGGCAGTGCGCAGAACAGACTCGTGCACAAGATGATCACCAAGTGTAGTTGACAGTGCAGTTTTTACCGATCTCACAAGTCTTTCCCATGCACCACCAAAATGTGGACTAGCTGGTGGATTAAAGTGCCACTCTGTATGGTGGGTGATAAGAAAGTCAGACACAACACTTTGTTTGAGGTTCGAGAGGCACTGAAGAAGTTCGTTGTTAGCACCACGGAAATTTGTCCCATTGTCACTGTACAGGTGCATTGGGCGACCACGTCGACCAATAAAGTTACGTAACACCAGAATGAAGTCATCAGTCTCCAGTGAATCAGCAAGCTCAATGTGCACTGCTCGCGTCGTTAGGCATGTGAACAGACATCCCCAACGTTTTACAGTTCCGCGTCGTAATTTCACTAGCATAGGACCGAAGTAGTCTACTCCAGTATGAACAAAGGTTCCTTCATATCCATCTACACGACACAACGGAAGATCTGCCATCCTAGGGATTTGAGGTTTGCAACGTCGTCTCTTGCAGTCTCGACACTTCGCGATGGCACTCTTAGCTTGACGTCTGGCGTTGATTGGCCAGAAAGTTTGTCTGACCTTGGAAACCATGTGTTCTGGTCCACCATGAGCTGTGTTCAAGTGAATGTCTTCAAGGAGTAGGCTTGTTATGATATGGTGGTCAGGCATGAGTAGCTGGTACTTTGCTTCCAATGGGATTTTCGCCTTTCGCAGTCGTCCTCCTACACGAAGGTGTCTTCCATCATAGGTTGGTGATAAAGGCCAGAGTTTGCTGTTACGAGCAAGAGTGTTACCGTCTCTGAGGTTGTCAATGTCAATTGAGAAGGTGTCTTCCTGCGCTTGTTGAATCCAATGAAGCTCAGCTTCGGCATACTCACTGTAGCTTAAGTGATCCGACTTGATGGCAGTGACATTTGAACGCTTGAGGTTTGAGAGAAAGTTCCGGATGGCACGAAGTAACCATGCAGATCGCCGACAAAGTTTCTGCCATGTAGAATAGCGAGAGGGGTCGATGAGCTTTGCCAATTGTATACCAGGAAGCTGATCAGCTGTCATTTTGGGTTTTGTTGGTGTGCACTTCACGTTGAGAAGAGTTTTAGTTTTGATTTCAGTGTCAGTGTCAAGTATTTCGTTGTTGACTAGGCTTTCCTGCACTGGCCATGAAGACTCGTCCTGCCAGAGAAACTCGGGACCATGAAGCCACGGATGTGTGTTGGTGATGGATTTTGCCTTCAGTCCACGGGTGCAGTAATCAGCAGGATTGTGTTCTGTAGGAACGTGTCGCCATTGGTCAGGAACTGTTGATTCTAGAATTTCCGAGACTCTATTGGCGACGAATGGCTTGAATCTTCTAGTCTCGTTCTGGATGTACTGCATGACAATTGTTGAATCTGTCCAAAACACAATTCGTTGGAACGGAATGTTCAATGCTTCTTTCAGAGAGTTCCACAGACGAACAGATAGGACAGCACCTTGAAGTTCTAAGCGAGGGATTGTCAGAGACGGAGAAATTGGTGCCACATGAGTTTTGGCTGCCAGGAATGAGCAGTTCACGTCCGAGTGCATAGCGTTATAGCGGATGTAGGCTACAGCTCCAAAGCTGTGTTCAGAGGCATCACAGAATAGGTGCATTTGTGTGTTTTGTGCTTCTGATGTGTAGTTCAGGTGATGTCTCGGTAGTTTGAAGTTCACTAGATCGCTGATTTCACCTTGCCATTCGACCCATTTGTTTTGAATTTCCATCGGTAGCAATTCGTCCCAATCCAGTTTACTTCGCCACATCTCTTGGAGGATACATTTAGCTCGCAGTGTGAATGGAGCCAGGTAACCAGAAGGGTCAAATATGGAGCTCACCATACTTAGTACTCCACGTTTTGAAGAAGTTGTTTCCTTTGTCACTGGATCGAATATGAAATTGTCATCTTTCAGATTCCATCTTAGACCCAAAGCACGCTGTATAGGAACATCATCTAGGTCCAAGTTCTTTGTTGTCATCGCACGTTCACTTTCAGGAATGGATTCAAGAACATCCGTTGAGTTTGAAATCCATTTGTGTAGACGAAATCCCCCCAAGGACATGAGTTCAGAGAGTTCTCGTGAGAGTGTTATGGCTTCTGAAACGGTTTCAGTAGATTTCAGTAGATCATCGACATAGAAATCGTGCAACACCGCCTGGATAGTTGAAGAACTGAACTTGTCTGCATTGTCCCTTGCAGTGCGCTGTACAGCATAATTTGCACAAGCTGAAGAATCAGCAGCACCGAACACATGAGCAGTCATTTTATACACATCAGGAGGATCGGGAGTCGTGATGTCAGTTTTCCATAGGAACCGGAGCGCATCGGAATCGCAGTCAGGTACTTTCACTTGGTGGAACATACCTTCTATATCTGCTGCCAGTGGGATTGAATAGAGTCTGAATCTTTGAAGTACTCCAAACAGACTGTTTACTAGGTCAGGTCCTGACAGCAGGTTTTCATTTAGCGATGTATTGGCATACCTGGCGGCAGCATCAAAGACAACTCTGAGCTTCCCTGGCTTGTTGGGATTTCTCACGCCATGGTGAGGAATGTACCATGTTCGATGTGCAGACGACCTTAGTTCCGCTTCAGTAAGTTTCCGTGCTTGACCCTTCTGCACATAGCCGTTTAAGCAGTCGCTGTAGAGATCTTTGGAACTTTCATCACGGAGCAAGTGTTTAGTGAGAAGTCCATATCTGTGCTTTGCTGCAGTGTAGTTGTTAGGTAGTGTAAGGTGTTCATCTTTCCACAGCATGCCCACTTGGTAATGACCATCAACAAGACAAGTGGTGTCGTCAAGCATTTTCTGTGCCCTTTTATCTTCAACAGATTGTGACTTTGTGTTTTCATTTGTGATTCCGAAGGATTCTGTCTTCCAGAATCGTTCAACTTGATCGTGTAATGTTTGGCTTCGTGTAACAGTCAAGTTCACTCTAGCTTGGAGATCGCGGTTATCTTCGTCTTGATCTGCCACCCCCATGAGTGACCAGCCGAGAGTTGTGCGGACGGCAAGTGGGTGGTTCTCTTGACCAGATATGATTTCCGTTTGTAGGTGAGCTTCTGGAACATCAAGACCAATTAAGATTTGTATCTGTGACTGGTCTATGTCAGGAATGTCAAGGTGTGCTAGATGACTCCATTCCGGTTTGATGATCTGAGGTTGACAGCGGAAAGCATCGGCTTCTACAGTCCAGGCATCTTTGATCTTCAAGCGTTTAGCGTTGAATTCATCGACCGACTGAATATCGAGCGAAACTTTGTGCGACGTTTGTGTTGAGACTGAGTTTAGAGTAGTGATTGTGAGATTCTGTTTTTCTCCTTTGAGACCAAGTTCTTTAGCCAGTTCACTGTGCACAAGTGTAACGTCACTTCCAGAGTCAAGTAATGCAAATGTCTGCACAATCCTACCATTACATCCATGTGCATAGATTGGTATCACTTGAAAGTACACCACATTGCTTCCTGACTTCATCCTGTGGATCGTTGCCTGAACATCTGTTGTGGGCTGGATATGGAGCAAAGTATGATGTTTCTGTCCACATCCTGCTTCACGACAAGTCACCTTAGAGAAGCAGCTTTCTAAACTATGTCCTGGTTTCAAACAATTGACGCACAACTTGTGATCTCTGACCAATGAAATTCGTTCTGAGGCAGTTTTATTATAGAACTGTGGACACCTGTAGAGGTAGTGAGGTGCACTGCAAAGAGAACAGGGCATCTTCACTGGCATAGGAGGACCTGCTTGTCTAGGAGCGTTTCTTTCTGCTTTGATGTTTCGCCTTTCACCAGATGAAGCTTCTTGGTTTTGATTTGAAGTGGCATACAATGTACTTTGTTTTTCAGGCAGTTTGGTTTTGGTCATTTCTGGGTATTTGTTGAACTTCCTGAAACCTTGAGTTGCAGGTGTAGTCGCATACGGATTAAATTCAGCATCTACTCTGTCCTTTAGCCAGATTTGAAGATCAAGGACATTTGGCTCTCGAGATTTCATGATGTTTCTAACAACTTCATTCCATCTTCCAATTTTGTCTTCAGGAAGTCTCCTGACAACCTTGATGAGCAAGTCACCACTATTTAAGTCAGATAGGTAGTTCATTTGCTGCAATGTGTTGATGCAGTCACGGAGAGACACTGTGAAACGTCTAAGTGCCGAGGAATCGTGACTGGGTATTGGCGAACCTGAAGTTACTTTGTCGACAAAGGCTCGAGCCACTCTTACGGGATGCCCGAATGATCCTTTAAGTTCCTTCAGAGTCAGTGCATAATTGCGACCACTGTAGCCAAGCCCTTGGACTAGTTCCTTTGCACGACCTTCAAGGTGTGCCTGTAGAAGGTCCATTCTCCTGGTATCTGTGATTCCTGGTCTGCGATGGATTTGCGTGTAGAACTGTTCGATAAACCTTGGCCATTCAACTGCTGCACCACTGAATTTTGGCAATTGAATAGGTGGTAGTCCCCGTTCGCTCTCTATTAAAACCAACGCATAAGCCAGTTGCTCGTGGGCGGACACCGACGGATGACTCATGGAAGTTTCTTCACCGAGAATTAAATCATCGATCCAGGCATCGATAGATTTGACAGCAGGTTGCGGTTTAGTAGCTACAGGCGGCGGTTGTAGTGGACGACACTCGAGGTTATCATTGGTTGACATTTGGAATTGTGCCGGGTAGTGTTCAATAGGACTTGAACTCTGGAAACATGGTGCTAGTGGATTAAGAGTTACTGTGTTTTCAGCAGGGTGTTGAGTTTTCAACCAAGTTTTAACGTATTCACTTTTTCTACTGAATACATCTGCTTGTGAACTACTAGGATGAGAATCCAGAGCTTCCTGTAAGATTTGTGCTTCGAGTTCACACCGTTCTGTTTCTTGATCAATTTTCTGCTTTTCTTGTGCGAATTTCAGTTGTGCTGCTTGTTCAGCAAGTTCAGCTTGTTGCTTGGCATGTAAGAGCTTCAGCTTGGCTTGTTCAGTCTTCAAGAGCAAACTGTGATTACTGTTACCACTTTTTGATTTCGAAGCATACGACTTACTTTTGACAGTTGCTGCATGGGTGTCACTAGTTAATTTCCCTGCTAGATATTCACCAAGGTCCCTTAACACACTTCGCGCTGCTGATTGCTTGTTTTCAAGCCACAACTACTCATCACGTTGAATATCTGATGGAAGTTTATGTATGTACACTTCATGTGACTTTTCAAGTGATTTTAAGGCCGCTTCAATCTTATTATAAGAGTCTCTGACACATTCCAGTGATGCGTTAGCTTCGCGATGTAATATTGCTATGTTTATTGTTTGTGTTAAATAGGATGCATGTCCACGCCGCGAGTTTTTCAATCTTTCAAGTTCACTGTCATGATGAGGCGAGAAATACGATGCACCATCCGTGTATGATTGTGAACGAGTGTGTATTTGTGTAGGAATAACACTAGGGTTCAATGTCGGTACACTTTTGGAATCAGAGCTTGCCATTGTTAATTAGCACACCGCACAGTGTTATCATACACTAGTCTTTGATATATGAAATGCGTTTACATTGTAACAAATCAAGAGAAAATAGCATAAGTTCGTTTGTTTACAATGTACGAAAGGGCTTCAGTTTTCGAGCACATGAAATCCGGAAAACAACCTTTTGTTCGAACGAGAGAACAAATTATTGAAAGAGTTTATTGCGGCATCAGAAACATACTAAACAGGCATGTTGTGCTGTTGTGTTTTAGTTGTTTTCTTGAGGAAATGCTGCTACAGTGTACATGATTCATACTTGTGTTTTCAAAGACATGTGCTTATACAAGGGAGTTAACTTCTCTCGGTTAATGAAAATTAAAGGTGCACTTGCTAAATAAATGGTACTGATTTTACATTAAATATTTAACAGGTGGGACAGGTCGTGGGGACAGCTCGGCCCAGAGTCTCGAGACAACTCGGCACAAGGACAATCTGTTATCCTATGTCTGACATATGTTATTTTTGTAATTAAAGTATTCTCACCAAACTAAATGAAAGTGTATTTGTTGGTATTTAAATAGTCCGGATTGAGAACTAGCTTATTCATTGAGCTTTGATGATAATTTCCGTTGCATGAAGAATTGTTTTTTTTATTCTAATAGTTTGCGAACTAAAATTGGAGATGGTCTCAGGAACAACATGTTAAAAAGCGTCTTTATGATAGTTTCCGCTGCACTATGAATTGTCTTTTGTTCTAAAAAACGTCTTTATCGTCTATAACACTGACACTGGGCACTGATATGATACGATCAATGACTGTGATTTAGCCTGGAAGTACCATATGACTGAATAAAAGGACTACTATTATGTGAATTTGTATATAATTCCTTGTATGTTCATGTATGACTTATTATTGTATATAGAGCGCTGCCAATAATTGTATAAATGTATAACTGAACAACAAAAGAAACGCGAGTAAATTCAAATGTCATGTACATGTTTACCCAAGTAACATTTATATTGTTGGATATACATTGATAAATAGGCATCCTTTTTTTACGTTTATGTTCGACTAAATTCACAATAACACAACATTTTGATGTTCTATTGTCTATATGAAATACTGTTAAAAACAGCATTTGTAAGTGCCTGGTGCATTCCCTACTTTTCGGACAATTACCAATTGTGTTTTTTCTTGTAGCCTCGTATACTGACATGGAATAGAACAGTTCGATTTTAGTTGGTAACTGCTCATTTAAATGATTATTTACAAAAGCGGGTATAACTATTGTTTTATGGTTTGAGCTTAGGGATACATTGAATTAGACTGGAACGTCCCAAGAGTTACATAGCTCCTTGGGGTATACGGGCCTCTCATTAACAGGCGTCACCAACAAGAAAACGTCATCACGTTCCCAATGACCGAGGGTAGCAAGATTATATGAATTGTGACGTCACATTTACATAAGCATTTTTTATAAACATCGTCAGCAGCAAAGCACATCGTTGGGATGCATAATAAACCAATTATACGAGGATATGTGTACAGCGCAACGCTGCTTGAGATAACAGACGTCAAAATAGAATGTGACGTTGGCCCACTATTATCAATAGACGTCATCGTTTGCTTCAACGTTACTTGACACAGGCGCGTCCGCACAACATCATCACCTCTGATAAAACCAGATTGTGTATGCATATGACCTGTGGATGAGGCTGTATACTGGTACCTCGCAAAAATAGCGATTCAGATACGATTGCGATTTGGTCTGTACTTGCTACGGTGGTTTCTAAAAGGTTTTGTGGGATGTAATCTGTTCTGGAGATAGTGTGCTACATGTAATATTGGAAACAACGGTATAGATCATGATGGATGCCTCACAACGAGGGCCTACATCAATGAAGTCCTGTAGCCTGTAATCGTCCCATTTATGGAGAGTCAACATCAGTCGGTATTCCATCAACATAACTCGCTCGTCATTTACACACTATTTTTGTTGTCACGGAATAACATCAATACAATCGATTTGTATGCATTTAGTCCTTATTTTATTCCAATTGAGTACCATTTAGAGAATATTTACCGTATGCTACATAAACGTCATTTCCTGGCATTAATGCTGCAGGAACCTCGTGATACCGTCATGTATGCATTCGACACTATTCCTTCAGCCTTCATGTGAAACCTTTTTTTGTTTATTTAAACGATACTTTTCCGCAATGATCGAATTAAACGGTGGTAACTTTACACTAAATTTACCTATCCATTCATTAATGAATTGTAATTAATCCTGACCAGAAAACCCTATTTGTTAACTCAACTAATAAACTTCATCTATTGACGTATTCATATTCACAATTAATTATTTATGAACCGAAATATTACCCGAGAAATATCTGTTTAAAGTGATCATGGTATATGATGATATGTGCACCTCGCGTTTCTTTTGTCTTTCAGTATATATATCATAATTTATAATATTCATAATATTTTGCCGCTGGACATTTTTTCGTTTGTAGTTAATGTTGTATATGTTCAAGGTAAACTGGTGTTTAATAAAATTGGAATATGTATATACGTTTTTCTTGTTTTGCATGGATTCTTTTGCGTTAGTATATACGTTACAATATGTTCAACTGGTGTTTCAGACCTTTGAGTATAGTACTATGCTCTTCGGGTTGACAGAAGTAATAAATTTGGAAATTTTTCAAATAAGTCGTTTTTGTTATTGTTATTACTGTAACACTGGCTAACTATCAGAGAGCGTATCCAGTTTAAGGTACTGCTCATCATATTGTGTTTACGCGCCGCCACACTAGACTAGCTACGTACATGTTGTCTATATTATCTGTGGGCCGAGTTATCTCACACGGTTTCCGACAGTATGACATGCGCGTGCACACCACTACATAATGTCTAGCTACCAGTCTATTAACTTGTTTAGTTTAAACATATCTTATTCACAATGGAAAA
>JAULBP010103362.1:0-10691 GCA_032355345.1 Lepetodrilus pustulosus
ATGATTACATTGTTCCAAGATTCCAACCTGTGCGCATGAGAATACTATCTACGTAACATGATTCAGTACTTTCCTAGAGCATGAAGTATACCTGTATACTAATGAGTTAATTTCTATATGCATGATGCATTTAATGCTAATATATTTATGTATGTTTATTGTATATTTGTGGAATTGTATTTTTTATGCGCTGAAATCTTTTTATGTAGTGATGTAAGTAAGTTATTAATGTTTGATTGTGGTTTGTTAAATTTAGATATGTAATAAATAGCATATTTTACTAGATACCATATACTGTTAATTAATCATTAAACACCTATCTTGAAAATAAGATCTCGTCAGTGGCTATCATTGTTAATACAACCTCAAGGTCGATTAAAATTATCCCTACTGTTATTAATATTAAACGAATGAATAATTGTATGTCAAGTATATTGTGTTTTTATTATACACGATTATCAAGGTGTTCTGTGTGTATCTTGACTGTTTCTCATCGCAACATTACTACATAACTGTTTCCAGGAATCTGTGATAGAGTTCAAGGAAAAGAGTCTGCCACATTTACGTAACCCGGACATCCTGATTGGTGAAAATGATCTCACGTCCCTCAGTTATCTGAACGAACCCGAAGGTAGGAGTTTAAAGCTTCTAATGCCATAATTTAGATAGCATTTGATGCACAAATAAACATTAACAACATATGGTCCAGAGATGACGAAACCGTTTGAATATGATTACATATAGGGATTTATGAACAAACTTGAGTTGAACATGAAATCGTACTAAATCGTACTACAAAGTGTTCCGTAATATCTGAGCCTGATGTAGATTACTAGTAGAGATGAATGTATGCAATATTAGGTGCTTTATGATAAGTATGTTGATGCTTTTTTTCAGCATGTTGAGTGTGGCTAACTTGTTGGTACATGTACTCTGTTTCAGTGATGCATTACATGTTGATAATATGTTTCAGTACTCTATAACATGTTGGTACTATGTTTCAGTTCTGTAATAGTCAACTATGGGTGAAATATTCCTGCTGTAATGTAAAGCACTAATTCATTCATTCATTCATTCATTCATTTATTCATTCATTCATTCATTCAGTGCTATACAACCTGTTGGTACTATGTTTCAGTGATGTATAATCTGATGGTACTATACTTCAGCACTATTACATGTTGGCGCTATATGTTTCAGTGCTGTATAACCAGTTGGTACTATGTTTCAGTGCTGTATAGCCTGTTGGTACTATGTTTCAGTGCTGTATAGCCTGTTGGTACTATGTTTCAGTGCTGTATAACCTGCAGGTCAGATTTGTGCAGCAGAACCTTATTTACACGTATTGTGGTGAGTACATGAGTGATCTAGATTTGTTTCCAGCGTCAGTTCCAGCATCAGATGTTGAAGTTTGAATGTCAGTTATGGATCAAGTTTCATTTTGACAACTGTAGCATTGCTATTTTATGTTCTATCAATTTTTGCTTTCCTTCTGATATGAAAACAATTATTACTGAAGGCTCCATATTTGAATCCATGATGCTTTAGGAGATCAGATGGCAGAGTTACGTCAACCCTATTTAAATTTCATATGATTCAATTTACACAAAAGTCATGGGCCCATTTCACAGAATGACCATAGTGCTATAAGAGTTGTAACTTCTACACACTAACATGAAGCTGCAACTCCCTTAGCATAATTATCATTCTGTTGAACAGGGGCCAGGGTATTATTTCTCAAAGCTCAAATATCCACTACGAGATAATATTGCTATAGTAAGTGCCCGATCGCCATATACAAGAGATCGCTATGAGAGTTCTGATCGTCTCGTAGTAGATATGACAGCTTTGAGAAATAATGCCCTGGCTTATATTTGTGTTATTAAGACAGAAAACCTCTGAAATAATATACATATTTTTACTTCCATTAATTTTTATCACTTGTATTTTGTTTCCCCACATAATAAAATGTGACATAGTTGTCATCTGTGCATATTATGATGCGGTTGTCATCTGTGCATACATCGTGACATGGTGTTCGTCTGTGCAGGTATTGTCTTGGTCGCTATCAACCCGTATGAGCAGCTGGACATATACAACAATGACATCATCCAGGCGTACAGTGGTCAGGACATGGGTGCCATGGATCCACACATCTTCGCCGTCGCAGAGGAGGCCTTCAAATCTCTGTCCAGGTCAGTTGTGCCGCCGAAACTAGCCTGGCGCCGAGATCACCAAACTTTACGAGTACAATTTCATGCCCACGCTCAAATTCTACAGGAGGATTTGTGAAAAAATCTTTCCAGTCGAGCATGGAATCGTACTCTTTTAAAAGAGTTTCGTAGTCTTTCGGCATGGAATTCTGAGGTATCTCAAGAGGCATTGGTCTTGGTAGGCATGGTTACAGGGTCATGTTCATGAAACGGTCGTTGCCTATGGGTGAGATATTCCCGCTGCGACGTACAGCAATAATTCAATCAATTAAAATCCGTGAAACGAGTCGTTGCCTATGGGTGAAATATTCCCACTGCGCCGTGAAGCATTAGTTAATTCATTCAATTCATGAAACGGTTATAGCTCTGAGAGAATTATGTCTCATAGTACACATATCGGGAGTTTTGCCTCTTGTAGTGCTGTTATCAATCTCTGGATTAGGACCATTTTGGTATGGTATGAAAATATATTTTTTCTCTTTCCAGATTTGATCAGAACCAGTCTATTATCGTCAGCGGAGAATCTGGAGCAGGTAAAACGGTATCGGCCAAGTATGCCATGCGATATTTCGCCACGGTTGGGGGGTCGCAGGCAGAAAACGAAACACAGGTGGAAAAGAAAGTGCTGGCTTCAAACCCTATCATGGAGGTAAGCACCAAAATTACGAAACACTTTTGATTTTTGAGATTCATAATGAAGTTTTTTCTCTCACCAATCCCCATATAAAATGAACATGCTGATATGAATGTTTCTCTGTACCATTTTCAGGCTATCGGCAATGCCAAGACGACGAGAAACGACAACAGCAGTCGGTTTGGAAAATACATCGAGATCATCTTCAGCAAGAAGCACGAGATCATCGCTGCCAGCATGCGGACATATCTCCTAGAGAAATCCAGGTCTGCACTTAATACTTTGCACTTCCTGACTTCAGTTTGGATGCTTAGACACTTGTGTTAATTAACACAGGGAAAACATGACTTGAAAATTGGGAGTTATTCCCCTTTCTGACCTTCCATGGTGAAGAACTGGGTTGAATTCCCAAAAAGCATTTGTAAGTGTACAAGAGCCATAGCCCGCGATGCAGGTAGGAGGAATCTGAGACTGGTAACACCACTGTTTTTCAGGGAAAACATGACTTAAAAATTAGGAGTTATTCCCCTTTCTGACCTTCCATGATGTAGGTTGAAGGACACTGCGATTCCACTGTTGTTCAGGCGCCTGTGCCACAGGATGATCTTAGCACTATGAGAGTCGTAACTCCTTGTCAAACATTTGTCTGAGAGGTGTCTCTCGTGCTGTGTTTCAGAGTTGTGTTCCAGTCATCGGAGGAGAGGAACTATCACATCTTCTACCAGCTGTGTGCATCCAGAGATTTGCCAGAAATGAAGGATCTGAAACTAAGTAAGTAAGCTCTTGTGTGCAAAAGTAAAATAATCTACAGGAATTTGAGGAAAAACAATATATTTTGATGTTTTTGTGGGCCATATTTGACTCGACCTCCATGTTCTGTTGGTTTTCCTTTAATTTTGAAATGTCATAGTTTCATTGTGTACATTAATGCAATATTTGCCCTAACCCTTCACAGTCAGCTTCATTGTTCGTTATTCAAATGATAAACTACGCAATCTTTTTCCGTTTCAGGGTCTGCCGACCAGTTCTTCTACACCAGCCAGGGCGGCGACCCTGAGATCAACGGCGTTGACGATGCCAAGGAATTCCAGGCTACGCGAGAAGCCTTGGCTCTACTCGGTGAGATCCGGCGCCGGTATTAACCTTCTGACTGCTGCAGGCGACCAGACATGCCCTGTAGTACATCGACTGTGATTCAAACAAGGGGTCGTATCCTATGGGTGAAATATTCCCGCCGCGACGTTAACTAATAATTCAATCATTTAATCAAATCAAACAAGGGAGAGAGTTAATGCGATAGTTTGAATACAGACTGTCTTGAGCAGATATATGTCTGTAGTCTAAAAGTGGAAATATGTCATTAATATTATTAATGATCTTAGTTCATTTTCATGGTTAATGGGGGTCTGCTGTGTATGGAACAGCAATTGAAATGAACTGCACAAACATTTTGATGAATGACAAATTATTCATGAGATTTATTGGTATGTGATGTCATTTTCTAATTTTCCTGACATCTTTATCCCTTGTACATTAAATAATCTTCATGAGGTCTTTTAATGTTCGAGGTAATTTTCCTGATATCTTTAGATATGTAACTATCATATCTTCTGGTACGTGAGATTATCTTCATGAGATCTTTTAATTTGTGAGGTGATTTTAATGGGATGTTTTTTCAGGCATCACAAACAAGGACCAAGTCATGATATTCCGGATCATGTCCTCCGTGCTGCACTTTGGAAACATCAAGATACGCGAGAAGGAAGGAGAATGCTGTGAGATTCCTGTAAGTCATAGAAAAGTTTGCATATTTCACACACAAATAAGTAAAACTACTGCAGTGAGGTTATTCCATTATCACTCACGCATTTGCTTAACCATTCATCTCACTTCTGCTATTGTTTTCTATCCAGGTGTTTATGTGTTCAAAATTATCGCGTTTTCATTGCATATATATTCAGTGTTTGAAATTCAGAAAAATAATCAAGTGGTCATTTTCCATAAGACCAATTTTAATGGTGGTAAAATCTGCAATTTTCAGGGGGTCAGTGCAGATTTTCATATGACACCGGGACCCCCTCTATTTCGATCCCTGATAGGGGTAAAATATTCCCGCAGTGACGTCATTATAAAAAGAAAGAGGTGTTTTTTCAATGTAATCATGATAGGATGTGCTAACTGTACTATTGTAGTGCAGATATCACTCTTTAGTTAGTCAGTACTGGCAACAGGCTTCGTGCCTCATGGAATTTGCTCTTGTGGCCTATTATCGTCATGGCACAGTGAAAGCTATTGACTCAACATGACAAGAAAAAATCACGTTTTCTGTGTTGCCGTCTACAGACACAGGAGGAACACCTGACTGTCATGTGTAAGCTACTGGGGATCGAGGAGTCGCAGATGAGGATGTGGCTGTGTAACAGATCCATTCAGACCGTCAACGAGACCTTGACTAAACCCCTCACTGAGAGCCAGGTACGTTCGCGGCCGCATCGTGTCGGTCTTCATACCCAGGGATGAGAATCTTACGTGGATCTGCGGATTTTAAGGCTCTGGGGTCGATCTCTTAAACCAGGTCCCGAATTTACGAAACCTTTTGAGCACGATTTTATGCTCAAGTTCAAATTTTATATGAGGGTTTGTGTAGGAAACTTTGAGTTGTGCAAGAGTGAGATAGTACTCAAAGAAGGTATTGTGATCTTGAGGCAGGCCCTGAGATTACTAAACTTTCTTGAGTACGATTTCATGCTCCTCAAAGTTTTGTTCACAAATTCCCATATAAAATTTGAGCTTGAAAATTAATTCGCACTCAGAAAGTTTCGTAATCTCGGGGCCTGATATCCAGAGAAATCTGTAAAGATATCCCAGGTGTTTTTCACAGTTTTACATGAACAGATTAATTGATTATTTAACTAAAGTCATTATGTTATTAATGTCTCGTCATTCTAATTTCACAACCTATTTGGCAATTGTAAGTATCGAGCATGGCTAGAAAACAGGGAATGCGAGTTGAGGATATCTTATGGTGGTTTGACATTTACCTGGTACTTTTTATTTCTATTTTTTTTCTATTTACATTTTTATTATTTTTTTTACTCGATTTCCATAACATGGCCTCATCAGCACACATATCATCATTGTGAGATCCTATTTCAGGCAAGCTTTGCCCGCGACGCCCTGGCCAAACATATATACTCCCAGATGTTCAACTGGATTGTCTCCCATGTCAACAATGTTCTACGAAGTTCCACCAAGCAAGCCAAGCTTAACTTTATAGGAGTACTAGATATTTATGGGTGAGGCCTATGTGGTATTTCTATCATTTAACCCCTTAAGGCCCGGTGACTTGTACAGAAGTCAAGCACATAATGTGCTAGTGTGTTCGTAATCTAACTCGGATCAAATTTAAAAAAATTGTGTCTTGTAGATGAATAACTAACAGTTGTAATGATATATGTTTTAATATATATAAATTAATTAATTTTATAGTTATAATGCTTTTATTTCCAGAAAATTTGACTTCTGTACAAATCACTGGGCCTTAAAGGGTTAATGAATTGTTAACTGAATTGTTAACATAATGTTAGTATACTAGTAATTAATCAATGACAGGTGGAATAAGTAATGATGCTTCTCTACCATAAAGTTTAGAGCTATACTATTTTTTACAATTTTAGTTGTAAAATAATAACACTGGAACAACAACTATTGTGTGCTTTACAATGAATCAAACATGTACACAACATATCAATGAAGTTATTCTCTTTGCAGGTTTGAAACTTTTGAGATCAACAGTTTTGAACAATTCTGTATAAACTATGCCAATGAGAAATTACAACAAATATTCAATATGGTAAGTGGAACTATTATGCACACATCTATATTGTGCCAAATCCATATTCTTTACCATTCACACAGTATTACATTTTATCCTTGGTGTTAGAATAATATGCACTCATCTGGCATTTTTGACTCTAAAACACTGCAGTCTCATCCTACCGGGTACCCATGTACTGATTCATAAATGGTAATACAAGATATTATCTTCTGTATGTACAACATACATCTGTAGTAGTGCAATGGTGCCAAATGCCCCGAGTTCAAATCCTGCCCCGGTAGAATGGCATCAATGTTCGTGAAAGTTTCTGATTTCTGATGTGATCATAGCATGCACTGTCTGTACTGTGGCAATGCAGTTATCATCCTTGGTCTGTCAGTTCCACTAACCAGATGGTATTTGCAGGTTTACTGCAACATTCAGTGCTATGGATGTCCCAAGTTTCCTCCTACCCTAAACTGACAAGCTGTAATATACGTGAACAAATCTTGAAAGTGGCCGTAAATTTTAATTAAGAGGAAAAAAGTATAGTATGTTACATGCAGTATTAATGTGTTACCATTGTCCTCAGTACAGCATGTGTTCATGTGTTACCATTGTCCTCCATACAGCAGTATCAATGTGTTACCATTGTCCTCCATACAGCAGTATCAATGTGTTACCTTTGTCCTCCATACAGCATGTGTTCAAGTTGGAGCAGGAAGAGTACGTGAGAGAGAAGATCGAGTGGTCGTTCATCGACTTCTACGACAACCAGCCGTGTATAGATCTCATAGAGAACAAGCTGGGGATTCTCGACCTGCTGGACGAGGAGTGCAAGGTAAGCGGGCGGTCTGTGCATTGCCAGGTCTGAGTTTGAATCTGGTTGCAGTTAATCCAGGTAGTGGATCCATGTGCTCTCACTTTCCTTCTTAGCTCCCTCTACCTTGGTATAATAGATTATTAGCCATTAGGGCTGTAAGTAGGTATGAGATAGCCCATGATTCATTTATAATCCGGTGACATAAACTCAACAAACATCTCAATGAGTTACGCTTTGTTTGACAAGTGACAATATCCCATTGTGACGTCACATGAAAATGTCATGATGCAGAAGTCATTCGTAGCAACTCCTGCAAGTGTCACTTGTAACCATGTTATTTTCGTCTTATTTGCTCTACAGATATTTTCATGATTTATGTTTATTGGAATATTTTTTATCATTCTCCTTCTCAACTCCATCTACCTTGATGCATGCTCTACCTACAGCGATTGTCTACTTCAGGCTCTTACATTTGGAATATTGAAGAGCCAGGAGTAGCCTGCTGTAGGTAGAGCATGACTTTGATGTAGTGGACTACAATATCCCAAGATTTGGGTGTTTCATCGTCGCGTATTGGTGAAATAATTCCGCTACGACGTAAAACACTAAATCGTTCATTGGCACTTTTCAGATGCCGAAGGGTTCGGATGCAAACTGGTGTCAGAAGCTGTACGACAAACACCTGGATAAATCCAAGCATTTCAGCAAGCCTCGTATGTCCCGCACCGCCTTCATCATCGCCCACTTCGCGGACAACGTCATGTACACGTCGGACGGCTTCCTGGAGAAGAACCGCGACACCATCCTGGAGGAGCAGGTCAACATCCTGAAGGCCAGCGAGGTGAGGACGGCTCCACCGCTCTCGTGGACATTTTCTGTGGATCAATGGAAATTCTGCTGATTAATTAGTCCAGGGGTAGATTTATTTGCCCCAGCGGCATGTTCATAAAGATATTGTATACCTAACGACATTGTTGTGCCTTTCACAGAGGAAAATTGGACTCTTTGGGGTTCCATCAACTGTTTCTTGACAAATGCTGAAACAATGTTGTTGTGTATACAATAGCTTTGGGAAAATGGGCCATGGACGTGCCGTGGACCCTTCAGCTTTGTAGACTCTGGGCTTGTTTTCAGATGAAATAACTTTTCTCTGTTGCAATTGTCTGTTGCCATGTTTGCTCATGTTAGAAAAAGGACCTTGTGTTTCATAACATGGAATAGAATTCAAGGATACATATACAAATCTTCCATGGATCCGCAAATTTCAATGGATTTCAAGGCTCCAGAGTTGAAATCGTAAACCTGGCTGTGGACTGGGTCCCCTAGATCCTGACTTTTTCAACTGTAAACACAATTTCCCCTTCTCATCCCTGCATAGCGATCTCTATCAGGGCCCAGTGGTTATGGAATCATTTTTAGTATGAGTTCATGCTCAAACTAAAAATTTGGGGGGGTTGGGGGATTTAGAATGATGATTAATGACACCTCTGCATCTTGTCCTCCCCAGTTTGAGATAGTAGCGGAACTGTTCGAGGAGTCGGAGGACAAGGCCAAACAGCAGAGGTCAGGGTCAGTGACGATCACGCCGCTCCGACGCCCAGCCAAGACCGGCAGCAAGCAGCACAAGAAAACAGTTGGATCACAGTTCCGTGACTCCCTCAAACTGCTGATGGAGACGCTGAATGCCACGTCGCCACACTACATCCGGTGTATCAAACCCAACGACGACAAGGAAGCCTTCATGTAAGGAGATTACCAGCACTGAATTGTACACCTTGCCACAATCGTAATATATTCCGTGTTTGAAGTTTAATGGGTTTCATGATGGCTGAAAGACTAAAATGATGAAAATATTTTATCAACAATATTTATGAAACCTTAAAGTTCATGGGTAGCTCTCATATCTCCTACAAGACAATAAAAGCATGTGTAGTGATCTCTTATACATGGTGCTCGTGCACTTAGGAGAATATCGTCACATATGGGTGAAAGATTCCCGATGTGACGTAAAACAATGATTCACTCGCTCACTTACGAGAATGCTATAGTCTCTTAGCGGATACGAGAGCTTTGAGAAATGATACCCGGGTTAGTTATCAGCACTGAATTCTTTTTATATCGATTGTCAATAAGTGTCAAATATGTGGGATGATTTTGTTTTGTTGCTAGAAAAGTTAACGAAGTAGTGGCTTTGATTCAGGTTTTGTCCTAAACGAGCTGTGGAGCAACTGAGAGCTTGTGGTGTGTTGGAGACCATCCGGATCAGCGCTGCGGGATATCCCTCGAGGTACGTCAGGACGAAAATACACAGCGGTACCTAGCAATCGCCCCGAGTATACAAATAGATATCCACCTAACTAGGATGGAAGATCATGTTTTTAAGCAATGTGGAATATTCGATCCATATCTTGGATTTTCGTTTCAGATGGACGTATGCAGAGTTTTTCCAGCGCTACAGAGTGTTGGCAATCTTCAAGGATATCAATAAGAAGAATCTGCTGAAAACTTGTGAAAACATTCTCAACAAGCTCATTCCAGTACGTCAATTTGAATTTGTTGGCTTTGTTTGAATCCTTTGATTTAGTTTTTTGCTGGAATCCTTAGTTCTCGGCAAACTCATCATGATATCTGTCATAGTAATTTTATGATTTATCCTATGGCAATAATGAGAAGCAGCGAAATTCAGTATTCAGATATAAATGGATGTTGATTGGGAAATGATGTTTTTTATCGAGAGTGCTTTTTATTCGTGAATGCAATAGATCTGGGACCTGTGTGCATCATTCTTATCTGCTAATCACGTCTCTCATTTCTTCTAGGATCAAGACAAGTACCGGTTTGGCAAGACGAAGATCTTCTTCCGCGCCGGGCAAGTGGCGTACCTGGAGAAGCTACGAGCCGATAAGCTGCGGGCGTGCGGCGTGATGATCCAGAAACACATCCGGGGCTGGCTGCTGCGGAATAAGTACCAGCGGATCAAGAAGTCCGTGCTGCTCATCCAGACATACGGCCGCGGCGCTCTGGCTAGAAGGTCGGTTGTTACCCAGGGTATCTCTTCTCGAAGCTCTCGTATATCCGCTGTGAGACCAAAGCACTGAATGCCCAGTCACCCTGTACAAGAGATCGCTGTGAGAGTATTCGTGGTCTCGTAGTAGATATGAGAGTATTCATGGTCTCGTAGTAGATGTGAGAGTATTCGTGGTC